>JAGTTF010005355.1:0-13057 GCA_019095985.1 Streblospio benedicti | reverse complement strand
TATCATAGGTTGTAGTTGTAATTTGTATGTATTGTAGTTAGTTATGTAAAATTCATATAGTTCATTTTTTAAGTCAAAACAAATTTTATTTTATATGAACCTGTACATTGAGGTCCAAACACATTTTGTCATGCATTGTATTTGAATGGCAACAACGGTTTGAGTTGTTCTCGTTTATTATTCAGAAAGCTCAAGAGTACAACAAAGAAACATTCATATCATATATAAAAGACAGATTAGATGGATTTGAAATCTCAAAAGAAGCCTGGCATATGATTACAAACCCAATATATTATCTAAAGCAGTGGCAGTGAGTTGAGATCATGGACAAACAGTGAATTTTGTAGATTATTCAGAAACTGGTATCATGGACAAACAAATCATACATATCTTATAACGTCTATTTTCCATCGGCACTACTTAATGTATGAGGCAGAATTTTTGACTTTGTAATTTTAAAATGTTCCCGAACTCCTCGTTCCCCAAGCATATTGCCATGCATATAAATGTCAGATGGCTTTGCATTCCTCTGCTTTCTTCGGCGTCTTTCAGCTTTGTCAAAGAAGTGATCCCTGAATAAAATGAAAAGGCATATGCTTTAATTCACCAAGTATAAGCTAATAAATTAATATTCATTTCCTTATTGTCTAACATGCAAGAGATGATACAGGAATTACAGTTGTATGAGGTGATGAGGACTTTCAGAAATTTTCTCCAATTACGACAAAATTGATGCCTTCATGTGAAAAAATATGATTAAGACTATAACTGCCCATATTCCTCCTTATATTGATTTTAAAAGTATCTGTCATCTAATGTAAAATTTTGTGGCAAAACCATCCCTAAATTCATGATGGACTTTTAACTTCAATTTGAGTAAACATCATGGAGGTTGCTGTGAAAGTTTGACACATTAACCTTAATTTATATTCTTACCTTATAAAAATATTGTGCGTGATTTTTTTCTTCTTAATGTCAAATGTTTGTTCAATCAATGTGTCATTGAATCTCTCAGGCTGGTTTTCACTGATGCCCCCATCACACTTGTGAACATTGTACGGTGCGCTTTTCGATAATCGCATGGCAAAAGTTCTGAAAATCGATTTTCATTATCTAAGTTTGTTTTTACAGCATCAAAACAGAAAATTATATCATTTATTAACAATACATAATTACAGTAAATAATAATATGCATTTTAGTATACCTGTTCTGAGGGTTATGACGATAATGCTGAAGCTCTGTAGCTGATGACATCAACCTTCCACACTGAGTGGCTTTGGGACATCCTAAACCTGTTTGTTCCTGCTCTGTCATTTCACCAAAAAATGATTCATTGGCAAGAGAAGTGATCGCTCTTTGATTATAAGCACCTCCTTTGATAATTGCATACAATTGTAGATGGGTATCAATGCTTTGTAGGAAGCCTTCGTACATACCACGTGGCATGCCAGCCACATATCTTGTGTACGGTGGAAACTTGCTAAGGTCTGCTTTAGATAACAAATATTCTCTAAAGTTTAAGCGTGCAATGAAACGTTCATGAGCAGAAAGTCCAGGCTCATCTTCCGCAGCATACCAGTTTCTGATCAATCTACAAAATTCAGCCTCTTTATGAAAATGTAACTCTATCATCGTCTTTTCTACTTCTTCACTGTAGGTAGGCTGAGCGAATTTATTGCTTTGTTTGTCCATGATCTCAACTGCCACCGCTTTAGATAACACGTTGGGTTTGTAATCAGCAACTTTATGCCAGGCTTCTTTAGAGATTTGAAATCCATCTAATCCATCTTTTAATACTTTTTGTCGACTATTTACAAACAAATGGTGACTGTCCCAACACTTTGGTTCAAGTTGCTGCCTTTGTTCATTGTATTCAGGGTGTGAAAACCAAAAACTGGGTTTCCATTCAAAGTTTTGCCCATCTGCAGTCACTGTGTTGACATAAATTTCACTGCTTATTGTACTTTCTGCTATCCACTCTTTTTTAACATGAGGATATAGTGCATGTGCAGCTATAACATTAAGTGTGTCTTTAGAACATGTTCTGTGATATGCAGAATGTTTATACATAACATTTGCAGCTAATGTTTTCAAGGAATACACATTATCAACATAATGCGCAACAGAAATTGTAGAACCATCACCCAATAGTCTGCTCAGTATGTTCACTTTGTCAGCTTTATTTGATGAAGCTGTGATTTTTTCTTTTTTGCTGATATTGTTTTGTCCATTTGTCAAATACCTTTAATTCCTCATCTCTTAGTTTTTGCAGTTCAGAGGCATTTGTCATCACTTTGCGAATATCACTAACACTTTTTTCTTTCCAATCATTTGCAATTCTTGGATTTTTGTGTGTTTGAAGAGATGTTAAAATCTTTGAACAATCTTCATTAGAAACTATCTGTGAAGTTGAAGGTTGTTCTGAGTCAAGACTTTCAAGATATTTAGCTAAATCTTCATCTACAATTTGATCCATTGCATCGGCAAATACGGCAGTTGAATGTGAATCTTGATCCCCAGTAACTTCAAGGATTTCCTCTATGGAGTTGCCTTCTTCACTTGCTGAATTAGCCGCTTTTTGTGGTGTAGTTTCTATGTCCATTGCTTTCTTCTTTGATAACGTATCTAAGTATGCATACAGCCAAATTAAGAAATTGCGGTCTAACACAATCAATGCCAATACATTTACTAGTTCTATTCTAGTCATGTGTGTCACTTCTTTCCATAAATCCACTGATAGTTGGATCAAAGTTAGTGGTTTTCCATCACACGATCGAACAGCTAAAGGCATGAAAGCCCCATCAAAGGTTGTACAAGCTACATGAATGCCTTTCTCTGAACACTTGCTTAATATGTCTTCTGTCATTTTTCGCATTGTCACTATGGGTAAGCTGTAACCTTTTAAGGCGTATGCTACAGGCATACTGTGAGGAATTTCTTCATGCCATAATCTGTCGGTGTCACTAAGTAACCACACCAGAATTTCCGTTGCTTTATGCCTCTGAAGTTCATAGCACTCCTGCAACGCTTTCTTGCAATCTTCTACTAATACCAATGGATCAACTTCACAGTTCACAGTATTATTTCCACATGAAGGAACTTCACAAAGTTTGTGTACACTTTTTGAGAGGTATGCATCTATTTTCTCTTTCAGATGCTTACATTGAAGCTGTTTTGGTGTCACAATTCTTGATTTTCCATCGCTGTATATTGACATAGCAAGGAAATATATATTCTCCCACAAGTTTTCATCAAATTCAGCTTTCAATACAACCATACTTTGTTCAGACCAGCTGCAAAATAGACAATTTTCTACTTTCATTGCTGCCATTTCTGCCAGAATTTGAGGTACATAATATCTTGGTATGCTGTATTGTATTGGTAATTTGATAGTATCTTTTTTGGGAAAAGGGCATTTGATTTCTAATGCAAATTGCGGTTTAATCATGGAAACTTGTTCTTCTGTTAAAAGTGCATGCTGAAATTGTAGAGCATCTTCTTTGCTATATAATCCACCATCTGGTGATACCAACATGAATGGAAGATTACCACTATTCAGCAAATAGCACCCTTCTTCTCGGAGACCATGGTTTGGGAAAAAATGTGGCATAACATGAGCAACAAATGTTAATACAGCATTTTTCTCATTTCTATTGCCATAGTCGAACATTTCCTGTAGCTCAGGAGATACATCCTCTGCTTCTTTATCACTTTTTAAATCCTGAATAAACTGTTGCTGTACTCCCAAGCCATCTAAACCAACAGCTTTATTAATGGTTGATCCGGTCACACAAAATTGTTTCCGTAGTTCATGCCATTGATGTGATCTTTGCTTGATTAATTCTGGAATGATAGTGTGATCAAAATGAATATCAGGAAGAGGGAAATAAGTATCTTGATACTGAGAAAGAACTTCTTCACTCGTGCCGGTGGATTGACAGGGGGATGTTGTTAATGGTGGCTCTCTTGCAGTCTGCTGATTTTTAGCACCTAAGCTAATAAGACTCAAGTTACATTGAAGAAGCATTTCTATATTTTTTTTCAAACTTGAGATGTACACTTTAGTTCGGCTGATAGGATACACATTTGCACATTTATTTGGACTATCACCTGCTTCCATTTCAAGTTTTTTTAGGTGATAAGTCTGTGATACAACAAGTCGGCGCTGTGACTCTATTCTATTTGATATCACAAGAACAGTTTCAGATATTACACTGGCCACATCTGATTTTGTTCCTGTAAATGCTTTTAAAAGTGTATCAGTAAGTTCTAACTCCTGCTGTCTTTCATGTTTCAATGATTGTAAGTTGGGTGATTCATAACCAAATAAATTAACATCGCCACTGTTCTCACTCAATCCTGGAGCTATTTTTTTTTACCATCCACACTAAGCACCATAGAAGAACTTGATTTGGCTTTAATTTGAATGGCTTCGCTAATAATTCCAGGCTCTAAAACATCAGGTATGCCAATATTGTCTGGTGCTTTAATGTTTTCAGGGATAGCAAAATTAATCCATGAATCTTTCGAAGTAATATTTCCGCGTGTGGCTTCACCATTTAAAACATGGCCAAGGTTCTTCATTCCCTTTAAAAGTGCTATCCCTTTCCCATGCAGTATCTTCTTTACAACTCTCCATAATAACAGACACTCTGTTCGGTATGTCATTTTTGTGGTGCTTGATGTGGCATACCATCTTACAGTGTCAAGCCAGCATGGCAATGCTATGCATGATAGTGGATACTGACCAGTCACTATAAGTTCTAAAAATACAACAAAGTCTTCCAGATATTTCCACTCATCGAGAATGATCAATGCTTCTAGAAGTATCTTGTTTATTCTTTCTATTGCGCTGTTGATATTGGTTTTATCTGGAAAAAGACATGTGTTACGTCTCCTTTTCTTTTGTTTTTTTTGGAGCTTGTGGTGTGTTCAGTTTTGAAGAGGAAGTGTTGGGTGTAGAGGGGCCCTGATGATCACCATCATTTTCAAAACCAGGGGAGCTCAGTGTTGGTGTATGTTGTTGTGTTGGTGTATCTGAAATAAAAGATAAGATGCTGATAATTAAAAGAAAAACATGTAACTGTCACAAATTTGATCCATATTTGATTAATATACATATTGATTAATATACAGGTAGATATTTAATTTTAAACATTGCATTTGACAAGTAGCTAATACTTTGTTACAATAACATGAATGTTAGAGAATGCATATTAAGAACATCAACTTAGTTCTTTATCGTATACTAGTATAGGTATCTACTTACTTAGTATTGATACATTGGATACTATTTGACATTATTACTTACATGATTCATGTTTTCTCTTTTTTCCTTTTTTCCGATTGAGGGTTAATGAATACCGAGGCTTTTTGCATGAAACAGGTGTTTTGGGTCTGCAAATACAAAGTGTACAAACTGCATTTTTCAATTACACGTGCATAAAATTAATTGAAAATGGCAATATGCCAGTCAATATACTCATTTTACGCCACTAGTCATGTATATACAGTAGCTGGTAACCCAGATAGAGTGGTTAGCCACATTTCATCACATCTTTTGGTGCCCTGCTAGAGTATGGATTAATCAACCGTTTAGAAAATCATAATTTTCTTGTAAAGTAAAATGAAATTTAAAATGAGCATTCTTTTGGGACAAAGATATATCTGCCTAGTTTAGGTGTGAGTCAAGAAATGACTCCAAACAACTTTCATAAGGATGTTAATAGATATTATAAGTGGTTACCTGAACAAAATCTGATACTTAAAATTGAACCACTGATTTGGTATCAAGGATTTAGAAAATACCAGGTGACATAAAGCGCAAAACCTTAGCTTCATCAATGCACAACTAATATGGATACTCGATAGAATAAAAAATATTACCTTTTAATGTCAATATCCAATACAATATTATCCATTTGTGCAGCTGAAATATCCTTTTCATGAGGAAACTCCATGTTTTTCTTCAGCTAGAGTGGTTAGTTACCAGCTAGAATAGTCATTGCCCCAATAGAGGAGCAATTGATTCACCACCTTGAAATGTGTCACGCCCCCAAGCATGCACGACGGTCTTGGTCTCGCCTTCCTGCGAGGCTCGAGTAGTGTTCTTGGGTGCTGTGGGTGTAGGGGGTTTGCGGGTGTGCTTGTGGGGTGAGAGCCTTGTTGGGTGTGTGTGCGAGCCTTGGGGGTGCGGCAGGGGGGCCATGGAGTAGTGGGTGTGTGAGGCAGGGGGTCGTTGTGTCAGCCTTGTTGGGTGTGTGTGTGGGGGGGGGGGATGGGGGTGAAGAGGCCGGCAATAGCCACAGTCGTGTGTGGGGTGCAGTGAGGAGCACGGCGATAACCGGGGGTGTGTGTTGTGTTTTTCACGAGGAAAGCGTTTTTTTTGTCAGCTGCGCTGAAGTGTACACGAAGCCAGTGCCCTGTCTCACTTTTGACCCTCAAAGTTTGGTAATGAAATATAGTGATAAATTTTCATAATTGTTATGGTTGGAAACGCATACTTCTATAGATTATATTCATAATAATAACATAATTTTAGCTTGGGTAAGGGCTGGTCAACGAAGCAAATACTGACACTTTCACTCCATTCACTGGACAAATCCTGCATGCGGTCTCATCGTGTCTGTCAAATTGACCATCGAGAATATATACATTTTGATTACCAAAGTTTGATAATAAAATCTCTTGCAACTGTTTCATAATTGGTATGGTTGGAAACGCATACTTCTGTAGATTATGTAAGTAGTAATGATTTTTTTAGCAAGGGTGTTTGCTGAGGTACGGGGCTGAACTTATTGCAAGGATTTGTACATTTGTATCTTTTTTTCTTCACTTTATGCTATCAAATTCCTCATTTTTCACTGTGCAATCTATATCACATCCACGTCCAACATATATTAAAGGGATATGAATAGAAAATGCCCCCTTAGATAGATTGAATTAATAATTTTGTTTTGTGATACATTGGACATTTTGTTCCTAATAACTTATGATTTTACAATTATTAGTATGCGTTTTGATAAATATCAATACCAATAAAAAGTGCACATTGATTGTCACTTTCATATCTCCATCTTTCATATATCCCCTGTAAAAAAGAGCCCTGCGTGAAATTGCAACCTCTATCACCCATGCGTGGACAGCCAAAATTAGCTGCTCAGAAATATGTATTAAGGCTGTTGAGGTGTCAGTGTTTAGTATTGTTTACAAACACTGATTGTTGGGTACAATTCATGAGGGCAAATTACAGAATTCATTGATTATGAGGAAATGGAACACTGCGCATCGATAAAAATGTATGCATTCAAATGGCTCAGCAAGTACTATTTATGTGGCATAAAAGGTTGAAATGACATGAAATTCACCTGTGCATGTCTCTTTAAAAAATTGACAACCTGCGGTGCGTGGATTTCTTTTAAATTGATTTGCAACAAAAAGTACCTATTTTTCATCACTTGCAGAAAGCCCAACAATGGTGGTTTCCCAACAAACACCATCAGTCACTCACACCCTTTTCTCGAAACTAAAACTCTGACGAATCAGCTTGAAAATTTGCAAGCAGGTACACAAGTGCACCCTCTCTCAAGTACGTCCCAAATTACTGCTCAAGCAACCACCATACACCATATATTGTCAATATTTCTAAGTTTAAGGACCTATGCTGAACACTTAGTAAGATTGTTTACAAACCAAAACTTGTGCTACCACTAATATTTTTAGGACTAGACCCTATAGACTTTCTGTAAGCAGTAAATGGTAATGTGTATGGTATAATGTTTAGTTTGCAAATCATAATAGTATACATGCACCCTCCCACTCTCACGATGCTGGGGCCCATGATTTCTATGATACAAATATACATGGGGATTTAACTATATATCATATCTATTAATGGCTACGAATTGAATATTATATAATCCAACTTTTTATTGCTCTACAAAATACTGAATATGAAATACGTGGTATTGACGATAATTTATGCAAGGTTTGAAATAATGATTAATCAATGCAACATTTGGTATTCCAGCATATTTTATTCAAAATAATTTTCCACTTTGTTACAAATAGCAGTTAAAATAATGATGAAAATGTGACCTATAGGAGAAGTAGTTATAAAAATTTATTGTCTCTTCATATTTCTGATCACATAATGAGAAAATCAAATTGATAAATATTTTAAATAGTCAATGAAAATAACTCTAGATAGTAAGTTTTTTTACAATACGTTGTGTAGTTTAATAATAATGATAAATAACAACTTCAGCACCTTGAAAAAACCTATACTTGCACCATCAGTTGTACTTTTCAACATTTAAAATAATGATGGAAATGTGCCCTTTAAAACCAATGAAGTAGCTCATGTGTTTATATTTCTTATCACATAATGAGAAAATCAAGTTACTCAATACTTTAAAAAGTCAATGGCAATATTTCCAGTAAAATCTTTTTTTTTTCAGTTAGATCCCACAACAAATAACAATTTTAGTTTATTTTTTCAAATCTCAGATAAGATTCTGCAAATTACAAGTACTAGTCTTAATAAAATGTGCTTTAAAAATGACTGTTTTTATAAATAACATGATTGTTAACTTTGTTGTTAACTTTTTATAGATATTTGAGCACCATTGTAACACATTTTTTCTTTTCTCTGTAAGTTTTTGGTAATACTTATCACAAATTGAGAAAATGCAGTTATGGAAAAAAAACCTTCATCAAATTAAAATACACAGTGATTTTGAAACATTATCTAAGAAAAAGATACTACTGGAAAAAAAAGCTTTCACAATGTGTTGCATGACCAGTTTTGTACAACAACACTAACATTTTTGTAATCATAAATAACAAATTCAGCACCTTGAAACACCATTACCTTCACCATCAGTTGTGATTTCCACCATATTGTATTCCAAAGTTGAACAAATTTAATGAATAGCATTTACAATAATGATGAAAATGTAACCTTCAAAAACCAAAAGTATAACGTCATAATAAGATACCACATCAAAAGAAGTGTTTTTACAATGTGTTGTATGACCAGTTTTGTACAACACCAAAAACATTTTTCTCTTTTAATAATAAATAAAAAAATCAGCACCTTCAAACACCTTCCAAAGGTGAACAAATGTAATGAATAGCATTTAAAAGAAAATAACGTGACCTTTAAAACCAATAGTATGAAGGTATCAAGGAAAGATACCACAGTTAAAAGAAGTGTCTGGCCATTTCCGGTGACCAAAACGCCAAAAGTTTTTTTTCCCCAGTAAAATCTTCTTTTTTTCAGTTAGATCCCACAACAAATAACAATTTTAGTTTATTTTTTCAAATCTCAGATAAGATTCTGCAAATTACAAGTACTAGTTTTAATAAAATGTGCTTTAAAAATGACTGTTTTTTTATAAATAACATGATTGTTAACTTTGTTGTTAACTTTTTATAGATGTTTGAGCACCACTGTAACACATTTTTTCTTTTCTCTGTAAGTTTTTGGTAATACTTATCACAAATTGAGAAAATGCAGTTATGGAAAAAAAAACCTCATCAAATTAAAATACACAGTGATTTTGAAACATTATCTAAGAAAAAGATACTACTGGAAAAAGAAGCTTTTACAATGTGTTGTATGACCAGTTTTGTACAACAACACTAACATTTTTGTAATCATAAATAACAAATTCAGCACCTTGAAACACCATTACCTTCACCATCAGTTGTGATTTCCATCATCTTGTATTCCAAAGTTGAACAAATTTAATGAATAGCATTTACAATAATGATGAAAATGTAACCTTCAAAAACCAAAAGTATAACGTCATAATAAGATACCACAGTCAAAAGAAAGTTTTTACAATGTGTTGTATGACCAGTTTTGTACAACAACAAAAACATTTTTTTTTTTAATAATAAATAAAAAAAATCAGCACCTTCAAACACCTATATTCCAAAGGTGAACAAATGTAATGAATAGCATTTAAAAAAATAATGTGATCTTTTAAACCAATAGTATGACGGCATCAAGGAAAGATACCACAGTTAAGTGTCTGGCCATTTCCGGTGACCACAACGCCAAAGTTTTTTTTTTTTTTTTTTTTTTTTTTTTTTTTTTTTGTTCTAGCACACTGGACTTGCAATTTCACTAGTAGCAGTTTTTATATCATTTTCAGTGACTTAGTGATGGTAGGTGTTTCTTGGCTGAATCGCCGGGTTGCATGTTTTATCATGCATTTGATTGAAGCTGCGTCTATCTGATGATAATACCAATGTAAGTTTCTTGAAAGGGTCAATGGAGTTTTCCATTCCCTGTTGCCGATAGCTGTTACGTCCAGAATTGCCTTTTTTTGCACAAAATTTCCTTTTTCTAGGTACATCTGTATCAGAGGCAGTCACAGTAGTGGAAGGATTTGCCATTCGTCTGATAATGAATTTTTTCTTTCTTGGTGGCACGTCTGGAAGTTTATCGGTGGATGCAGTGCAACGATATTCAGTGGGTGAGATTGGACTAGCGTTTCTGAACTTTCTTTTCACAGGTACAGATTTGTGCAAGTGAGTGGCTGTAGCTTGCTTTGATGCGTTATCTAACATATCAAAAAAGCTATGTTCAGATGGTTTTATAGACGCTTTTGTATATACACGTGCTGATGGCCTGGGTGCAGATTTGCTTCCACTTCCATAGTGGGCATTGGTGTGGGGTCCTCTCTCTCTACTTTTGTCTGTGCATCCACTAGATGAACTTGTGTTGGCCTCCGCAATATCATTTTGTGATATCATTCCAAATTGAGCTTTCTTCAACAAATGTGTTCTCAAATCATCAAATTCAACACTCTCAGCTCTGTTCCATTTTCTTTTTCTGTTATATTTTTGATCATCATTATTCAAAGAACCGCCAGCTTTGGCCATTCGTGATGGAATCATAGAGTTGTCAGATTTAGATGGTATAATGCTGTCCGATAATGTGGATGTTGGTGTGGCTGATGACTTGCCTTCATGCTTGGCAGGTGCTAACGAGTTTGGTGTAGTTTGTTTATGGCTTTCGCGGATAGGGGACTTGTAACATTCACCATCAGTATTATTGAAATCCGTCTCAGTTAGCATATTTTGTTTGTAAGGATGATGGGCTACCCTACTCTCATTGACGTTCCTATTTTCTGGTTCAAATGATGCTTGTTTAGGAGACGAACTTGTGCTGACCTCTGAAAAATCAGTTTGTGAGACCTTTCCCAAATCAACAGGCGCGCACGGCGGAATTTGTTGCTTCACTGACTGAGAAACATCATTACTAATCATCATTTTCGAAGTTTCCTGTGTGTTTTTAGGGAAATAATCTTTATAGTAACCATCTCGGCTTGCAAAGTCTAATTCGGTAAACACGTGATACCATATGCGATCAGGTATATCAGGATGGGCACTCCTTGTCGTATCAATTAGATCCTTCTTTTGGGTATCACACGGACGATCCACTTGTTGCTGACCAGCTATAATATTGTAATTATTGGGTAGAAACACAGGAAGAGAAGTCGCACTATTGGTAGATGTATGTGATGGTGTTTGTTGAACATTTTTTGGGAAATAATCTCTGTCATAGCCATCAGGGCTTGCAAAGTCTGACTCTGTAAATACGTGATTCCATATGCGATCTGGTATATGTGCAGGTCTGGTAAATTGCGCAGATGTTTGGTTGTTAACTTGTTTGAATGGAACACATTTCTTTTCAGCTGTATTGTATGACTGTGCAGTTATTTGTGGTGGAGGAATGTATTGAGCATTGCATATATCTGCATTCATGGATTGTTCATCTATGTCCATTGGAATTGGTGAAGCAGCAGTAACATTCTGTAACGTGACATCCATTGCGCTGTGTTGAGAAGGAACCTGTCCAACAATTGGACTGAACGTGACATCCATTGGGCTGTGTCGAGAAGGAACCTGTCCAACAATTGGACTGAACGTGACATCCATTGGGCTGTGTCGAGAAGGAACCTGTCCAACAATTGGACTGAACGTGACATCCATTGGGCTGTGTCGAGAAGGAACCTGTCCAACAATTGGACTGAACGTGACATCCATTGGGCTGTGTCGAGAAGGAACCTGTCCAACAATTGGACTGAATGTGACATCCATTGGGCTGTGTCGAGAGGCAACCTGTCCCACAATTTGACTGTATTCCTCAACATCCATGCTCTCTTCTCCTGAGCTGATAAAATCAACATCCATGGGGCTATGTGGGGGGAACATTGCAGCACTATTCATAGGAGCTGATGGTGGAGACATTGGAGCATCAATGTCCATAGGGGAATGAGGGGGATCAAAGGTCATGGAAGCATTCACATTAAAATCAGGTTGTTTCACTGTTGTATTCAAGTTTTGAAGCTGTTTCAAGCTGTCTTCGCGCTGTGTAACAGCAGCTGCAGCCTTTGACATAATGTTATTGAGATTGAGATTAGACTGTTGTGCAGTATTATTCATATTCAAATCGCACAGTTTTACATTACTTTTCATAACATTTTCTGTGGGTTGTTTAACAAACTTGGTTTTGATGGGAGCAAGTTTTGTTACCCTTGGTGTACTGGTATTATGTTTCTTTCTGTGTACATTTCTGGTATCAGAACCAATGGACTTTGCTCTGCCTGTTGCAAGGGATTTGGAGGAATCTGTTTTCTTTGTTTTAGAACCGTTTTTCTTAGGTGGAGAGGAACCTTCGTGCACAACCACTGGTGTTACAGTATTAGACTCTGAAAAAAAAAAGTATTATTTCTATTTTTCTAATGAGACCATGGGGTTCCTGCGGAGACTCATAATATGGAGCTTTTCAACATAAAATTACTATAAAAATTAAGGGGTTAGGCATCGACCATTTGATCTGAGGGGGGGGGGGGTCAGCAAAAATATTGAAAAAAATAACGCAAGGCTGAAAATTGGTGAAAAAAATAATAAGGTTTCATTTGGCTAGAAAAAAAATAATTGTCAATTTTTCATAATTCAGGTTCAGTAATCTAAGAAAAAATAATTGAGGTTCAGTAATCTAAGAAAAAAAGAATTAGATGTCAAATTTCATGAAAA
>JAGTTF010005354.1:22885-33044 GCA_019095985.1 Streblospio benedicti | reverse complement strand
CAGGTCATAATATTATATAACACAAACCCCAAATAACAAACATAAATTTGAGAGCTCTCTTTTAAAAAACACACACCCCTAAAAAGAACACAACTGCAGGTCTACTAAACGTGTGCACACTGAATGACCAAACCCCACTACTGCCACATATGATTTCACTGAGCCAAACGCAAGATCCAGTTGAAAAGAGCACCCGCTCTTGATGCTTGGATAATGCATGAATGTGACGTAATCTTCTGTTACTAATCACCACTGCTTCTCACCTCCTTAACAACTCAGGCCTACCAAACCGTCTGCTTACTCGGATGTTTTCGTTACTTAATGCAATTATTATTTTTTCAATTGCCACCCATGTATCAAATCCTCAGATCAAAACAACCTAGTGTTTGCATTTAACGTAACTTCGTTTCCATAGCACCAATAGATATAAGTCAAAATGCACAAAAAGGAACAGGAAACCCATTCCATGGAGGTTTTCACGTAGAGTAATTATTCATTGAGCCGCATTTTGCAACCAGCCGCATTTTGCAACCGGTTGCAAAATGCGTTAACGCGTTTTGCAACCTCTAACGCATTTTGCAACCATGGGACCGCAAAATGCAACCGCTCACGCAATATGCAACCTGCAGTATTTTTTGTTAATATTAATCTATTATTCATGATTTCGAGCATTTTTCTGTACAATGTTATTACCTAGAAGTTTTTATTCTTCACTTTATTGATTATTTTTAAAACGTTGAATATATATGCCATATTTAATTTCAGACTCGACCATTACATATAATTACAAATTTCTGTAGTATATGTGCTGTGGATGTAGGTGTAGATCTACTAGCGAGACGATTGACCTAATTTTGCATGATTTTTTCTATGATTATGCAGATAATTCATTCATACTTATGATAAGACCAGTGGCTGACGTTTTCATGCATCAGGTCACACAGTGATCTGCTGCGTGTGAGAAGAGCGTAGTCTAGGGATATCAAGTGATATAATTTACAGCTGACAATTTATGTTTCTTATATTAATATGCTACTTGGTATTTTAAAAAGGTGGTATTTTGTATTGAAATATTTCGAAATATTCCAATTACATAAGATTTTTAAAAACCATCCCTTGCTTCTTGCTTATGGGTGAATGAAAGTAGAAAAAAAACTAAATAAAAAAAATGATACTGAGAAGTGTAAGTTTTTCCTAATCATATAAAAAAAACTTACACAACGTTCTCATTTTGTCTACCACCAATTTGAATGTGTTTCAACACTACTAGTTACAAATAATCGGATAGGAATTTTATAATCATAATATGCTACTTGGTATTGCAAATAGAATAATCAATTGAATAATTGTGAATAGGCTAAAATTAAATTAAATTGAAAGATTGTTTTTTCTTGAGGTTGGAGTTATCATTTTTTATTATAAAATCAAATGTTTACATGTAAATAAATCATTAGGTTCATTCCAAAAATTTCTGAAGGGGGTAAAATATTTCTAATGATATCCAGATATGTGAACCTGTCACCGTTGAAAATCTTAATCAGAGGCATAAAAAATCTTAATTTTCAAGTAAAAATCTTAATAAAAGAGATGAAAAATCTTAATAAAATCTTAATGTTTTTCTACTAATAACAAGCAATAATAATGGCAATAAATAGCAAAACCAGATAAACTTGTACAATGTTTGTATAGAAAGTATTAAAAATCACAAGTTATTCATTGACGTCCACTTTTTTTATTACATAAAGCCAAGTTTTTTAGTTAGTTTGTGGGGTTACAGGAGCAATTATATAGAGTAATATATGCAGTCCTAGTAGAAGTGGTCGAAGACAAATTTAGATTCCTCCTCTCCAAGAAGGAAAAGTGACTCTACTGCTATAACTGCATATATTATTTTTTATAAATTATTTCATAAATTACTGCAATCGTTTACCACACCTCGCAGTTTCTTCCACTGTAAAGACTACTAGTGTGTGTATATAGTGTAGCGTCCCGGACGTAATGATTTTTCAGGGGTCAAAAATCGTAAAAATACGGGAAAAAAACGTAGTTCACATCACGGTATCGAAAACCTATTCACGTCTAGATATGATATCTAGACATGAATAGGTTTTCGATACCGTGCCAGTCCTCTGAAATTTTTGGAATTAACGGAATGGTGAAACATGGTGGCATTACAATGATATTATGTCCTTCAAACTTTTTCAAAAGTGCGTCGGTTTGTTTGTGATTGAAGCAAATGATGCTCTTCATCGCCTCTTTGTTTATAAGATGTTTGTATTTATCTGGGATGTTGTCTTTTACAATGATGTATTGCCTGGAATGCTTGTTTTTCTTGAAGAATATTTCTGCCGATACCTGAGTGTAAGAATTACATGAACTTTGATTTTCTTCGTGTTCCTCATTTATTTCTTGTCCACCATTCAGTACATTATCAGCCACATTTGTTACATTATCATATTCACTTGTCACATTGTGTGTCTTTACATGGTCATCATCATCATAGTCATCGTCGTCGCCGCCACCGCCGTTGTCATCGTTGTTGTCATCGTCATTGTCGTCGCCGTTGTCGCGTCGTCATCGCCGTCGTCGTCATCGTTGTCATCGTTGTCGTCATCGTCATCGCCGTTGTCGTCGTCATCGTCATCGTCATCGTCATCGCCGTTGTCATCGTTGTCGTCGTCATCGTCATCGCCGTTGTCATCGTTGTCGTCGTCATCGTCATCGTCATCATCGCCGTTGTCATCGTTGTCGTCGTCATCGTCATCGCCGTTGTCATCGTTGTCGTCGTCATTCATCATCATCGTCGACATTATCATCATTATCGTTTTTTGACCATCATCTCACATTGTCATCTGTCATTGCATTTTTCCTCATTCGTCATCATCGTTATTTTCACTTTGACATTGTCATATTTTATTGTTATTCTTGTCATCATAAAAAGTTTTCCAATGACATGTAATGTTCCCCATTTTCCTCAGGAAAGTGGCCTAAATACAGTGTTTGACTTTTGGGAGAGACCTCCACAGTCTTGTTATCTTCAGGTCCTGTGGTAGACAAAATTTCGAAGCGAACATTGTAAAGCATACACATTGCATGCAGTGTAATATGATCACCATATGTTCCATCATCTGACATACCAGACACATATCTATCGAAGGGACTGGCAACAAAATGTTCGTAATCATCATAATGCTCAATCAAATGTAAAATAACTTCAGATCTGATCAAATCTGGAGATTTTTTAATTCCAATTTGCTTCAACTGGTCACTTACACTTACAAACTGGCAATTGCCATCTTTTGGGGGATCTAGGGATATATGGAAACCTTGTTCTTCAAACACCTTTATTGCATCGTGTAATCCTAAAGGGATATAATACTTGTTTCTGTGTCCCCTTTTGTCTAATGGTAGTTTTTTTTCAAATCTGACACACAGAAGGTTTTCATTTCTCTGTTAATGCGCACCTTATAATTTGTTCCTCTGCATTCAACTATAGTCCCTTCTTCAACGATCACCTTTTTGTTAGATTTTTTTGCATTTTACGAGAACATTATCATTTATTTTGTAAGATGTAAGAGTTTTTTTCTGTCTCCGTATCATTTCCTCACTAGCTTTTTCAGTAGCTTTTCTTGCAAGATTTCGAATACTTTCTGAAGTCTCGTTCCCATCGTCCCTGCCGAAATATACACAGAATGGTGTTTTGTTGCCCAAAACTCTTTTTGGTTCATGGTTCATGATGTTTGCATATTTTTTCAGTTGTGTAGACCACTTAAAAGTCTTTTTTTTTAAGACAGTCAAATTCAATCTTTTTTTTCTTAGTGTACTATGCATTTTTTCAATTTTACCTTGACTTTGTGGATGATAAGCTCTTGAATTGATAAATTTTATCCCCTTATCTCTCAGTAACTTTTTTACGTGTGACTTAAACTCAGAACCTTGATCGGACTGTACGATTTTGGGTTTTCCATATGTTTAAAAAATATTTAACAGACATTTGGCAACATTTTTACTATGTTTAGAGACCAGTGGAAAAAACCACACAAAACGACTGAAAACATCCATGATTGTTAGGACGTAGTTGCATTTGTTACCATCACCACTTGGACCCTTTTGATGCAGATTAACTAAATCGATCTGTAAGCGTTCATGGGGGTGCTTTGCTAAGACAGGCTTGAAGGGTGGTTTGTCTTTGAAAACAACATTAAGACGTTGGTGAGTAGCATCTGTATTTAAAACCTTTTGGATCTGTCTCTCTGGAATGCATGCATATGTTTTTCTAATTGCATGTAAGAGTTTTCTTGCACCAGTGCCTTTATTTTTAGCATAAATCTTTTTAACTTGTTGCTTTAAATCACGAGTAGAGATCACGCGTTTTTTGTTGAAATACAGTTCGCCGTTAGTAATAGAAAACAGCTTTTTATTGCGGTAGAACCGATAATAGGCAGCACGCTGTACATTAGACATGAGTCTCTTAGGGACATTAAAAGTTCCTTGAACCATTTTCAAAATTATACCATATGTTTCACTGTCTAATTTATTAAGACGGCTCTGAGGTTTTTGGCGGGCACACAAAGATCTACCAATAATAGGCAGAATAATCAAAACCATAAAAAAAATGATATTTCTCATTTTTTAAACAATATTTTCTATGATGAAAGTCGAGTAAAATGTACTAGTATGAGTACTGTGTAGAGTATTGAATCACAGATACTACAAAAAATCTGTTCATAGAAACGTCATTATTTCACGCACGTCTCCGGTTAAAATACATGACTGTGAGGTATGATTGTGTGCATGAGAACGTTATTTTATATTTTTTAATTCCAAATGTATTTGAGTATTTCTGTTTACGTCTAATGTTACTTTATTTGCGTTTTATTTGACTTAAAAACCACTTGTTTTGTATGTTTATATCATATTATATGAAAGGTTAATACAGAAATGCATTGTTATTACATAAATTCTCAACAAAATTATATTCCTACTTTTCTTACAAAAACAATTAATTTTCCAATCAAAAGCATTGAAATCAAACACTATACGTTTCATCAATATAATTATACAATTAGTAACAACCTACTTTCTCTTCCGAAACTCTCTTTCAAAAAAATTGAGGATCCATGAATTAATTAATAGTAATCTCCTCCATGAATGCCTGTGCATATTACAGTTTGGAACAGTAACTACTTTGCATATATATAATAAACTCAGAGCCTCTGGAAAACATGTGCATAAAAATCTGAAAAATCTCTACCCTACGATTATTGATTAATAATCCTAGCTCTTCCTAATGATAAAAGGCCGTTTGTGACTCCAGCATACAACTGTAATGATGAAAATTTCTTAGTGGTTGGCCACCTCTGCTGCTGCAGTACACTACCACCGCCGTCGTCTCAGTTGCTGATGCCAAAATCATGTCGCCTGCACTCAAAAACTCCCACGCTAGCGCCAATGTCGCAGTCAGGTTTGTGCTTGTTGTGATGCGAGATGGACTAAAGAATATGAATATCCTTTTTATTTAAAATATATACATGTACTCCTGTGTTGCCTGTCGGCAATCTACATGAAACTCATATAAATTTACTACAAATATATAAACTATAAATGAACACTACCATTAACTTTTACACATAAACTTTAAACACTATTACTAATTATAAAAATACATACCTAAAGAATATGAATATCCTTTTATTTAAAATATATACATGTACTCCTGTGTTGCCCGGTCGGCAATCTACATGCAACTGATTCTAAACTGAGTTGTAGTAAATACCTGTACATGAATAAAGTAGTATAAGTAATATGACAGTGTGATGTGTAGTGTGGCTACCAACAGACTGTTACACTAGCTAGAATGGTGAGTCGAGCACAGCTTCTGTGTATTGATGCCAAGAACAAACTAGTATATCAGAAATAGACCAGATTATTTATTGCCAATGGCGAGTAATATTCGTCTGCAGTGTCCCAGCAGTGTAATTCAGCGCACAATGCTAATCACTCACTCACACTCTTTCAACCCAATGACTTGTACCTATTTAACGTGTAGGTGCCACAGAGCAGTGTGCAACCTGTTAGGGGTAAGTTTGCTCAACACTTACCATCAGAACCGACCGGGAATCGAACCCACGACCTTCTGGTCACGAGTCCATCTCCCTAACCATTCGGCCATGGAAGCACACTGGTAGTGTAATGGAGGTGGACTGTATAATGTGTGACATTATCCACGTGATTCTAGATTTTTCTAGGATAATAGGCAGGTTGTACACATTTTCCATACATTGGAAGCAATTCTATCTACACACTTTGGGCTAGCCTGTGATGAAAGAAACTTGAAGCGGATCCGGATTTTTGGTGCCCCCCTGGCGAACCACATTTATGGCAATAAACAGGTAACCAGTGGACGTATCTGAGCGTTTTTACATCCCCGAGTAGCTGCACCAATTACAGTGTCATACCGCCCGTATTTGATGTACTGCACCTTTGTAAACATTGAGGACTACGGTTGCACATTGAGTATTTTGTCATAATAAAACACTAACTATGACATAAGTATTCAGTTCAACATTTAAACCAATGAATATACACAAGAAACATTGTAAGTTTTCACCCATACTGTGCACTTCCTTAATTTGTTCAAAGTATATTTTATGTACATATATAACAGGATGGATGAATCTTCTTTATAATATCAAACATGATGAACTGTTTGCAAATATTAGAGAGGTTGTATATGTGGAGTTCTTTGGAGTTTAAAAATGGGGTCTTTTTATGCAGGTGGGGCTTTTATTATAGATCTAATCTGAGTATTGATATTGCAGTCTGAACAGTTATTTACACCGAAGTAAGTTGCTCTGTACCTGAGAAAGAACATGGCAGTAGTATTGCAGATACAAGCAGCTAGCTACAACATTGATTTCTAGTTAAAAAAATAGTCAGCGGCAAAATGTCGCTACAAATGTCATTGTACTGTTCTACTCAGTGGGCCAAGTGTTATTGTATTAACAACAGCCTCTTCAACACTGGCCAAGTTATATTGGTCTCAGGAAATTTCTAGGGCCGTTGAGATGAGAATGTGCCCAAGTAGTGAAAGCCACCGTATTTTCTCGATCAACCGCCGGGGACCCGGCGGCTAAACAATATCAATTGACGTAATAGCATTGATTTTTTACGTAGAGGTCTAGTAGATCTACATAATGAATGCTGACGTAATAGTATTGATTTCTTTACGTAGAGGTCTAGTAGAGTTTAGCATTGTCATGTATTATCTTTCATTACATTTATTAAATGGGTAATTGTTCGGGTCGATGGCTCCAACTCATTTTAAATGGGGTAACAAACTACTCACCTTAGCACACCTGCAATTAAAGCCCTTTGATATTTTTATTTGGAACAACCTGCATGTCTTAAAGTAATTTCAGTCAATATCCCCAAGTAATTTCAATTAAGTAAGACACATCTGAGGAAGCCACAGAAACTTACTCAAGTAACTTCAAATAAAAAAGCCGCCACTTGCTTTCAAGTGTATAAATACAGGGATTAGTGTGTGATCCCACTCTTAATGTAATAAACGTGATTTCCTTTTGGTAATTATATAGATATTCATATAATGGTGTAGATGGTCATATCCACGATGGTCTCAGCTTTTAAAATGATAAACTGTCAAATTTGGACTGATTATAATGAAGTTTTAGCAAATTGAACAACCTCATCATAGGTAATAAACATATTTGCCTTCAACTTGGCGCCGGCGGTGTTCTCTTTGATAATATGTCCATATAATGTGTACAAAATAATTTCAATTAAAGAAATGCTATTTTCTAGCCCAATGGCAGTTAAAAGTCAAAAATTATTGATCTTTTTGAACAGTAAAAAAGGCCAGCGGAACTGGTCTGATTAAAGCACTGTCCTTTGAACTACCGCCTGTCTTGATCTCCCGCCGTGTGAATGGCATGTTTTAAATTAATAAGCCCGGGCCCCTATTCAAGAAAATATGTATATACATATGCCATCACCAGGATGATGAAGTCTGAACACTGAAATAGGTAAAAAGAACAGACCAATTGGTTGTCATTGTACTGGCAATGCCCACTATCGTTGTGAAAATAACACAGCTGTTCTTAACTGACAAGGCTCTACAGACACTGTGCCAAGTTATATTGGTCTCACTGAAATTCTAGGACCGTTTTGAGTGAGATGGGAAGTGCGCAGTTTTGTCACAAAGCCGCTGATGTGAAAAGGGCCTCAGTGTGTGCTGTGATTATTTCAAGAGTTTAGAATCTCAGGATAATAGAATTATTAAGCACCATATTCAAACTTCAGGTATGTAAAAAGGGCGTTTGATGGCAATTTTCAAAGTTAAATCTTGAATTACACGAAATTTTTACTACATGTTAATTAAAAATAAAATCAGTATATGATTGCATGGTATACAAGAAGGTATTATTGAGATACATTTGAGACCAAGCGTAACAGAACAAGCTCCGCCCAATGCGTGATGCATGTAAGTTTGAAAATCCTTTAAAAGTATATATCATATTTCATAATGGTGATGGTCATATCCACGATGGTCTCAGCTTTAAAATGATATGTTAACTCTCACCACTTTGGACTGATTCTAACAAAGTTACAGTGAACAACCGCATCATAGGTAATAAACATATTAATCAACTTGGCGCCGGCGGTGTTCTCTTTGATAATATGTCCATATAATGTGCTCAAATAATTTCAATTAAAGAAACGCCGCCATCGCCCAATGGCAGTTAAATAAAATTATTGATCTCCTTGAACAGTGAAATAGGCCATCTGGAATTTTCTTTGATTAAAAGGCATTTTGAACTACCGCCTGTCTTGAATAAGCGCCGTGTGAATGGCATGTTTTAAATTAATGCTTTCCGGGCGACTATTATTCGAGAAAATACGGTATATACATATACCAGGATGATGAAGTCTGAACACTGAAATAGGCAAAGAAGTAGACCAATTGGTTGTCATTGTACTGGCAACTCAACCCAATGTAACTCTTACGAAAATAACACAGCTGCATAACTGACAAGGCTCTACAAACACTGTGCCAAGTTATATTGGTTGCAAGAAATGATAGGACCGTTTGAGTGAGACGGGGATTGCTTAGTTTTGTCACAAAGCCACATGATATTGAAAAAGGGCCTCAGTGTGTGCTGTGATTATTTCAAAGTTTAGAATCTCAGGATAATAGAATTATTCAGGATTTTTATTCAAACTTCAGGTATGTACAAAATAGTTTGTTAGTTTAGCTTTTTGTATGGTAAATTACATTACTGTATGGGTGATAAAAGTACCTTTCTATTAATGTACAACACTTTCATATTATTTCTAACCCTTACATCACAAATCTACCTTACACCGGATGGGGATGGTTAAGTTAGCTGACGTACACGTGAAATGTGAAAGAGGGTGACCAGAAGTTATATGTGGGGGAGGGGTATAACAAATTCTACAAATAAAAAGTTTTCACTCATATTGTCAATTATTATTGGTACTAGAGATAAGTTATAATCTGGAGGAGCACACTGACCCGATGGCCCACTGACCCTTTCTGAGCACCTGCAACAGAAAAAGAAACCTCTGTGCCCCAGCCTGGTGAAGTTTCCAACAGTAAGAAAATAAAATGGTTAAGTCAAAATAGATTAATTTACTAATTGATATAAGTAATTGACATAATTATTAAGCAAAAAAAAAGTTTGGTTGACGGGGGACTTGTGCCATAGTACCACGTTGAGTACATTAACTCATAGAAATAAAAAATGACCCCTTTAGAATGTGCACCCCAGATAGACATGTTGTCACTTCAGTCACTGCACTTCAGCTCACAACATTCTTTCTCCCAGGTATTGTTTCATTCTCCCAGCACTCTATCCAGTTGAGAGTGGACATGATGTGATGTAAACAGATCATTACTAGTTACGCAGAGTGCTCATTACATGTGTAAGCTGCCACCCACCTAAACTGATCAAATGAAAACAAACACACGCCCCACCTACTAAATACAAGTCCTCCCTTAAATACAAAATCATGAACCAAAGATTTTATCTGTAAGAAGAATTTTACCTGACAGTAAATCTGAAGGCTGTACCATCACTGTGTACAAATTGGTTCATTGTGTTTGCATCTACACTTT
>JAGTTF010005354.1:10061-22785 GCA_019095985.1 Streblospio benedicti | reverse complement strand
CATGTAGGCAAAGATGGTGTTCCTAGAGCAGCAGATGATGCGCACACCTCAAGGCAAAGACTAGAGCAATTCAAAGATTGCATAATCTTTGAAATTGACCATTCAGTAGATGATATTCAATGTGACTTTTTAGATCATACTGTACACAAGGATGTTGAGATTGAGGGTGAAGGAGAAAATGTATTGAAAGAGGAAAACGTTTATGGTGATAGGCTAGCAAGGAGGAGACAATTGCCTGTCAGATTCAATGATTTTGTGATGGACGATTAAAGTGTGAGACCATTGTTTGTCTTTGTGTATACCATCTTTTTAGAAATGTGTTTGTAAAATAAGGCGATCTTACATTTATATTGTAATATAGTTGAAGTTATGAGATTTTGTATAATTTTGATAATGGTGATTAATTGTATAGTGATTTCTATCCTTCAGTGATATATAATAGTAGTTTCACCTGTATTGTGTGATAGAATGTATTAAGATGTTGCATGTTATTATCACATGCAAAGTGGAGTATGTTGTGATAGTTTTCACTGACTATAAATTTATCCTACATTTATAAGCCTCGCATGATATAGGTCATATAGTATTCACAAAGGAGTGTCTGTAGTTCAGTTTTATGTCTGGCTTCAATCAATGAACTTGAACTTGTGAAATTTATAATGAAATTCTAATAAACGTTCAAACTAAAGAGGAGTTGTGACCAACAGTAACTTCAGTCTATTTTTAATACTGCTGTCATAGGATCAGTGAATATCATTGTTAGTATGGGGGCGATATCCGATGCTAGCTCTTTCAGTATTCGGTGGCCTAATCCCATCTGGACCAGGAGCTTTACCTGGCATTGATATTGTCCAGCAATTTCCTAACACCGGTAACTGTGAACTTAATGTCCTGCATACCTGCATACTTCTCCCTTCACACACCACAACGCTGCCTCAAGATGTATCATTAATTTCCTTTGCTATTACAGATGTGGATTCTGTGTAACAATTCAGATAAACACACCTCCAATATTGAATTATCTTGTAATGTTTGCCACAGGCACATTCCCGTGTGTATTGAGTCTTGTAGGATGGGTTAATCAACCTTGTTTGTTGATTGGTTTTAGTGACAACAGGCACGTTACACAATCTCTACGGACTTCAGAATATCCGAGGGGAGTTTGTGTAACCATTCAAATACACACAGTTCCAATATTGATTTACATAGCAATGTATGATGTAGGCACATTTCCCATCTTTATTGAATTCCCTTAGGATGGATTTTCACCTGCTTTTCTGATAAACATTTCTATTATGTTACACAATCTCATTATACAGCTTGATTTGTGGATTGAATATTTAAGCATGAACAATTTCAAACATTTCCATTTCTATCTTTGCAGAAGTCCCTGTGTGATAATATATTGATGATCAGTTTATTTTCTGTCCTTAATTATTATAGAATCAAGTTTTATTTTTTGCACAAATATTAACAGATGATTTTTTTTATATATTGTAATTCTCAGTTATATGTGCAACTTTAAATCTCTTTGTCATATTCCCTGTACATTGAATCTGGGATGGTTTATTGAACACACAAATAGTACTGTTGTTATTGGATAATGGATCAGTAGAGTTGACCGGTCAAAGTTTGTTTCCAATTATAGTTACACTTGGGACGCCTTTGGTGGTTTCTGCTGGCAGTCATTTGACACAAGTTGCTGAATATGCTGGCTAAGTGAACACCATTGCATAATCAATTGGGATTGATTATCAGACTGTCTTACTAGTGTTCATCATTAATTGGTGTGATGGTCATCTGTTGATTGGCAGTTGTCAGGCCGGGCCGGGTGTGATTAGGTGCGTCTGGCTTGGTATTGATTTGCATGCACATGGGAGATAGATGGTCTGTGTGAATTTTTGAATGTGTAGATTGTGTCATGTTTGACTGGAAATGATGATCAGGTGTGTAATGCACGATGTAGTCAATTTATTTATAGGGCTATGTCAATTACATGATGAAATTTAATATATATGCGAATATATATATAGTTGAAAAAAAATACAAGTTATGGTTGAGAATTATGAACATATATATAACATATATCATATCTTTATGTTTGATTATGAGTGATATAGATTGGAGTGATTATAATTTGTGGGTTCTAACATTAGCATTGATAAGTAGATGATTGTGCTTGAATTTAATTCAATTTTCATTAAACATTGTCGCGTAGGCAATTTTAGCTTCACAACATTATTCTGCTAAAAGCATCTTCATGTATATCCGTGTATTGTTACATGGTCTTATGTATTATAAGTACCACAACCACATTTGAATATGAGATTAACTTTAACATGGTAATTGTGATCAGCTTAGCTTTGATTAGTGAAAGGTTTTGTAAGTGTTAAGCAATTAATGAGTATAAGTACGTTCAAAATTTGGATTATCACGATACAAATTTAATATTATGAATTTCAAGTCCGCAATACATAAAATATTTACATTTGTTTAGTATGACTAAACAAAGTGCTTTGTGATATAATGAATGACGTGAAAGTAGACACTTTGAAGAAGAAAAAAAATAGTGTTTAGTAAACATATAACATGGTTTAGATTGGCAAAAACTAGGATGATGTACGCGTAATTGATGATTTGTACACAAGCAATTTTTAGATAAATTACCCACTTGAAGCGAAACTTGATAGCCCCTTTAATGAAATAACACTGATCAAAGGTGTTGACGTATTTTCAACCCATAATCCTGGTGTATAATGACAGCAAGATTTGCTACATTTGTGAAAAATAGGACTCCCGTTGTGTGTCACGCAGTATTATGATATAGATAGCAGAGCCTTATACTCCGTGGGATTTTAGTCTCAGAGAGGGGTTGCTTGTATAATCATTACACTTATTGACGGGAGTTTGGTAGGAATTTATGTGTTATAGGACAAATTTAATCTGTACATCCAATCGCGTGTGTGCATAATATGTAATGGTTAGCATAGCCGTGTGCCCCATGACGCTATTCAGAGGGAGGTTGCCTCCATTATAACAGTGATTATGCCGTATACTTATCGGCGGGAATAATTATTTATTAAATTGACTTATTAACTACATAATAGTTACAGAATTTGTGGGAAAATTTCAGTTTAGTCGCATAATAGTATGATTCCAATAGGCCAATCCTATTACATTTCATATTGTTTACATGTGTACTTGGAAGATTAACAATAGCATTATGAATACCAATAACATTATTCACAAAGCAATCTGTTTTATCAAAATCTCGTAAGTCATAATCCGGTCCGGGTCAAAAATGTTTTTAGTTTGCTTACCAAAATTACCGAAAAATACATGCAATAATTCAAATTTTAGTGAATTCCATTGTGTATCGCGCTTAACTTAAAGGTTCAATTAATATCCAACATCGCACACCAATGTTGTAACGTACTAATCGATCTTGTATGTATGTTTATTATTCATACAACTCTCGCATACAATCCGCCATTCATCTCTTATACCAAGCCTAACACCATTGTCCAGTCCTCTAGACTCACTCCATTCTCAGTCTACTGGTGTAATCTCTTATCACACTACCACACTTGATATATATGTTGGAACTTACATAATGTAAATTCAAGATTGTATTTGGAGTTACGAGACCTAAAGCCTAAATAAAAGTAGGGCATGCGTGGTGGTGCTTCCTATTGCCATGCTGAAGCGAATGTAAATACATGTGTTCACGTGCTTTTCTCAAGTTTATAAAGAATTACAGTAAATCTACTTAAAATAATTGAGCAACATGCCGGGAATAGCAACAGTATACTATTATAATCCATCAAAAGAAGTAAAAATGAGCACTGGAAGGCAAATTTAAATCTTTACACATAGACACGTGAAGTGGCCCTCTGTTTTAAATTAAAGGTGGCAGGCGTGGTGGAGATCATGCATTGATGGATCAAGTTGAAAATTTGTTTGGATGATCTGAAAACCAAAGGAGCAGCAAGATGACGCAAAAAAGGGAGATCATAATAACGTGTAATTCATCTTCTATCTCATCTGGGCAAATAAATCAAGTTCTTTCAAACAGAAATATTCATTGGTGTCTGCCCAGTTCTACATTGATGAGAACTATCCCATCACAATATATCACATATATAACATGCAACACGTATCTTTCAGGACCAGCTTCCAGAGGTGGACTGGGTGATCCACCTGGACACTGATGTCATGGTGCTTGACTCCTTGGCACAGCTCTGGAATCTACGTCACAGTATGGATGATCATCAAACTATAGGGGCTGTGTCAAAGGTTATCCCACCAAATAGGAACATTTCTTTTGTTGGAGGTAATCTGACCACATTGGTGTTTCATGTCACTATTTCAGAAGAGTATCTAATAAGCAATACTATATAAGACATCATATAGTACATGCAGCATCTTTTTATTGAACAAGCCTGGCAGCACCATCTCCTTATAGTAGAGTCATTCTAGGTGAAATACACCCTGATTTTTGGAAAAATTGCAAGAAATTGTTTTATGATTTTATTCAATAAATATGATGCCCCTCTATCCCAGAAAAAAGTCCACCAAAATCACCCAATCGGAAATAGGTTTTTTTAGATGTTTTTCAAAATGGCCACCAAGCGTATCGTAAAAAATGCTTTTTTTTATTTTTCAAGCTACATGGATGTGTAATGGATGGGATTTGGGGTTAACAGGGTCACTGATTCCATTTCCAGCATTATTTCAATGATTTGACCTTATCTTGACCTTCAAATCCAAGATGGCTGCAACTTATGCCATGAAGTTTACATTTTATTTATTTTTGAACCTGCATTTATGTGTATGTAATACCTGAGCTTAATTGTTTAGAGGGTCACTGATTCCATTTTCAGCATCATTTTAATGATTTGACGTTATCTTGACCTTCAAATAAGATGGTGGCCATTGATGCCACGTTTCTTTTAATTAGTAAGTGTTTGTTAGGATTTGTTCACCACAAGTATAATACATACTACACAGAGAATCTGCAGTAAAATTACACCACAAATGTGAATAGTAAAACTGAGTGCAATAAGTCTTAAAATGGTGTGTCTTAACATCATCGCTGCATGACTTAAAATTAGCATATAGGTCAAAGTGCATTAGGTAATATCGACCTCTATTTGAACTAACTGTCGTGAGGTCTCATTGGTTATTGATCTTTGCATATTTTTTGCTCATTAATTTTACAACAGGGTGATGGTTTTAAGAGAATATTTGAAAACTATTTTCACTAAAAGCTAAAAATTGGACAATATATCGTAAGTTTATGAATATGAAAGTAAGGAAATCTTTTAAATAATTTGTGTAAATGGATGATTTAGTTGGCTTTTGCATATTAATGAGGAAGAGGAGTCAAAGCAAATTGACAGGTCAAATTCCTCTCCAATTTTGCGGTAGGATTTCGTTGATTGGCTAATTTTCTAGGCCGTACTTGGGAATTCCCCAAGGGCTCAAAAGCACGTTTTGAGCAATATACTGAGCCCTTAATATTGTGGGTGACAAATTACGAATATCAATATCTATAGTATCTACAGGGGTTTTGTTACATAAATCAATAACACTGCTGCCAAAAGTGAACATTACAACTCAATGTGTATATCATATCATTATTCACATATGAGTTCTGTGAATTGTGTTTATAATTGTTGCCAATTTCAGGAATCAACAGCGGCGTTCTGTTGATGTGCCTTGAGCGACTTCGAAATGGCAACTTTAGAAACATTACATTCTCATTACTTCAGTCTAGACCAGGGCTGTGGGATCAAGATGTCATTCATAAATATTTCAAAGCTGTCCCAGGTATTAAGTTTTGTTAATTGTGTGTTATTTAATTCTGCCCTATATGTACTGTTGACACCCGGAAGTTTGAATCACACCGGAAATTTTTTTCTACTTTGGAGCCGGCTTATCCTTATTATTTCAATGGTGCCACGCCCACTTCCACAAAGACCCGTTACGGGAACATGACTGACGGGCTAGTCCCTTTTTAACAACGTAAACATGGACACGAGAACACCCATTTTCCCACCCGCTTCAAATACGAAATCATGTTTTACTGATAATAATCAATTATCTTGGTGATAGTTTGAATGGTTTCCTTAATATATATTTTATTATCTGTTGAATGCGATACAAATAAGTGTTTAGATCACTATGTTTCTGTCGAACTGAACTAATAAAAATCACTCAAACGGACAAACGTGGAAGTCGGATTGACTAGTCTAGACTAGTGTGTGCCGTAGCTGTAAAAAGCGGCCTTTTTTGCCAAATAAGAGATATAATGAGCTGAAAGTGTGAAAATAAGAATCTGCATCGAATTTTATATCTCCTATGCATGTGACTATGATAATTTTTGGACTTGTCAATAACACTGTGTGGATAAACCAAAATGCGATTGTTGATGGTAGATCTAGGTAGGTGTCAAAAAGTAGGTTGCACTGTCAGACTGACTTCACAAAACAAAAAAACGGGATTGGAAAATCAATATGGCATTTGGCTTAAGTATTGCAAAGCCAAAGTACTAGTAAGTACTAGTAGTATTAGTATTAGAAGTGGTACTGCTTTTGTTTTCAATGTCGTGTTTTGATAAAAATTCAAATACTCTTAACATATATGTTTGTCTAATGACAGTGGACTCTATATGACAATGTGGAGAATGTTGTGCATCGTGAGGATGGATAGACTGTGTCTGTGTGATCTCATTAGCAAATTGTGCATTTTCATAATGTTTTGATTGTAATATATATAAACACCCTCCCGGACCCAGGACCCAGACGTGGTATTAAAAGCCAAATATTAGCCTGCTAAAGGTTTCACTTCAAAACCTAGATCTACGCATATGATAACATTGACAGTTTGTATGAATGGACAGGTGATTGAATCATTCGTGAATGAAGTTTGATAAGATTGGTAGTGTGTCAGCAAAAATAAACAAGGCAAACTCAATCATGAGAGTGATAAGATTAAAGAAATAGATGCGGTCGCCAGTGTCTCGACATACGTCAGTCTCGTCATGTCACTAAAATGTGATGTGACTAGACTCTGACATCTAGATCTATTTGCTTACCTACAACAATGTTCATGAAGAAAGCTTCCTAGTATTATGTAAGGCACTTGTTAGACCTCATCTTAAATATGCCGACCAAGTCTGGGCTCCATACCCCAAGAAAGATATTGAGGCATTAGAGAATACGCAATGGAGGGCAACCAAGCTAATTCCTGGATACAAAGAACTAGATTATGAGCAGAGACCAACACTAGGCTATCGTAGACATGATAGAATTATAAAAACATACTGGCTGGAAAATACTAGTTTCAAGATCAAGAAGAGGATCACAGTCAAGATTATGTTGATTTTGTAAGTGTATAGATTTATTTTGATACAATACTGTCAAATTAGTATGCAAGTTTTTTGCCTGCAATTTTCTCCATTGAAAATAACCAGAAATACAAACAACCATTGTTATTACTAGGCTCACTCTACAATAAGTTTCTTAAAATGAAGTTGTAAAGTCCTCTGATATAATTTGCTGATATTTGAGAATCGAATCAAATTGGTACTTGTATATTCGAATATCCCTAGGCCAAAAATTATACCATAATCATGCACAAATGTTAAACTTACTATTCATATCATAGAATTGGCTAAAACCAGATCCCCGTTATAATTGATATACTGACACACATTACACTTTCACTATCCGATACCAGCCCCGGGATTACGAATCACCAATATAATGATAATTATAACCAAAAACGACTATTGTGTGCCTTCATATCACATAAGTTTTTTCTGTACGGATATTTGAGTATTTAAAGTATAGCTAGGTGCACGCATGGAGTTTTACCCATCCAAATCATTCCCTGGGTAGAACTCGATGCTTACTACATAACCAGGACACGTAACGACTGCATATGATTTTTTCATGCTTCTCTTCCTCATCACTCGATTGCAATTGGAGATCCAATCCTCTTTCCTCCTCATCATCAACAAGCAGTTCCATAGTTTCTTCATTTTTGTACTCAACATTCAAGTTTTGCAATCAAATAACACACATTTAGTGACCTTTCAATGACAGTCCAGAAGTGTGTACTTGACAACACGCAGTACTTTATACTGGTGACCAAGGAGTCAATGTTTATACTATATATGAAAGCAACAATATTCAATGATATTCACAAGTAGCGTCCATGCACAAAGTACAGTCGTACTATTAGATGCCAGTTAACATCAATATACCTGAGTGCAAATTTCTACACCGCAAAAAAAAACGACTCAACATAAACTTCAATAGTATCACTGCCTTTTAAACAAGTATCAGTGACAACAAAACATATATTAAAACGAATCACTGATCAAAAAACATAGTAACCACACATGATAAAGGATGATGAAATAATGTATTGATGATAAGTGCAAAATAGTATGTGTGACATTCAAAACATAATTAGAAAAATCACTGCAAAATAAATAGCAAATGTGCAAACACAAACAAACCAGTATTATTCAATCAAAACAGTGAACAGATTTCAATTTCCCAATTATATTATCAACACACGAGGAATAATCATTTGCAAACAGTATTATTCAATCAAAAAACAGTGAACATTTTGAAACAAATTTCTCAATTATTTTATCATAACACATGGAGGAATAATCCTTATGTAATTTAAAGTATTTTATTGTTGCTAAGTAACCTAACTATTAATTACCAACACTAATAATAAGATATTGAAACCAAATTGTTAATAATTAAACCTAAACTATAATTTGTGCTTAAGTCCACAATTAATCCTAAAGCTTAATTCACCAAGTGTCAAAGCATTCACATCCAACATGTAACTGCACTAATCATTTCAAATTTAAATGTCTAAATGTAAGTCAATGTTCACTTAACCAGGTCACACAAATCATAGTAAACAGCAATGTCCTGGATAACTGATTCTCCCCTCCTTATCAACTTGTGTAGTGTTTGCTAACTGCTGGGATCACTGATGCATGCTGCCGCCGCCGCCATTGAAGCTGCCGCCGCCGCCTCCTTTGCTGCTGCTGAAATGACTCGCCACCGCCGCCGGCCGTTGTTGAAGCTGCCGCCGCCGCCACCTCTGCTGCTGCAGTACACTACCACCGCCCGTCGTCTCAGTTGCTGCTGCCAAAATCATGTCGTCTGCACACTTGGTTGCACTCAAAACTCACGTTGGACGCCAATGTCGCAGTCAGGCTTGTTGTGATGCAAGACGGACTAAAGAATATGAATATCCTTTTATTTAAAATATATACATGTACTCCTGTGTTGCCTGGTCGGCAATCTACATGAAACTCCTATAAATTTACTACAAATATATAAACTATAAATGAACACTACCATTAACTTTTACACATAAAAGTTTAAACACTATTACTAATTATAAAATTATAAATACCATAAAAGAATATGAATATCCTTTTATTTAAAATATATACATGTACTCCTGTGTTGCCTGGTCGGCAATCTACATGCAACTGATTCTAAACTGAGTTGTAGTAAATACCTGTACATGAATAAAGTAGTATAAGTAATATGACAGTGTGATGTGGCTACCAACAGACTGTTACACTAGCTAGAATGGTGAGTCGAGCACAGCTTCCCTGTGTATTGATGCCAAGAACAAATTAGTATATCAGAAATAGACCAGGTTGTCATTTGTACTGGCTACTCTTACGAAAAATAGCACAGCTGCATAGCTGGCAAGGCTCTACCGACACTGAGCCAAGTTATAATGGGTACACAAAATTCTAGGACCGTTTTGAGTTTGCGCAGTTTTGTCACAAAGCAGCTGATGTGAAAAGGGCGTCAGTGTGTCCTGTGATTTTATCTCAAGAGTTTAGAATCTCAGGATAATAGAATTATTCAGGATTTTTATTCAAACTTCAGGTATGTCTTCCTGGTACATGTCACTATAGGCATAATATGAGGACCGCTCAGCGAAATCCATATTAAACTTCCATCTTCACAAGAATTTCATCATATGATAAAGATAAAATTCACTGTATGAAAAAAAAAACGTGTACAATGACCTTTCAAGTACGCATCTCTCTCGTGTTTCAGCCTTGAGTCGAAGTTGGCTAGTGTGCGGAGGGGGGAATGACCCCCTTGTCGGCCCTCCTTGTCTGCCTCAGCCTCAGGTGAATACACTAGAATCTCCAATTAAGACCACCTCTCTATTGAGACCATCTCTATAATAAGCCAACTTTTCACGGTCCCACGGTATAGACTGGCCTTCATTTACTCAGAATTTTTTTAAGTAAAAATATTAATAAAATACTTCATATGCTATTTACTCAAATAATTCTTACAGATACTGAAAGTAGAAAGCGTAAGCTTTAATACACGGTTTCAAGAAACAGCCTTGATGAAAAAGCTCTGATTCATACGTATGTACGTTCGCCGTAGCAAAGCATGTGATGGAGGATGCGTCAGCGTTGAGTTACAGGTAAATAAAACTCCCTCCCGTGTTAATGAAGGGAAATTTGTCGTATTTTGGTTTATATGGTTTAAATTTATTATTTATCCTATTTATGAACTCATTATATATACACTCAGCCCACAACATACTGGATGGAGATGAGATTATGATAAATAGTAAAGATATACAAGCTCGTTAGTTTGACCATATTGTGGCATTATTTTCCAATGTGCACCTAAGTCTTGAAACTCATCTGCAATATCTTATGTGCCAGTGCGCCCTATATGTACTGTTGACCCCGGAAGTTTGAATCACACCGGAAATTTTCTACTTTGGAGCCGGCTTATCCTTATTATTTCAATGGTGCCACGCCCACTTCCACAAAGACCCGTTACGGGAACATGACTGACGGGCTAGTCCCTTTTTAACAACGTAAACATGGACACGAGAACACCCATTTTCCCACCCGCTTCAAATACGAAATCATGTTTTACTGATAATAATCAATTATCTTGGTGATAGTTTGAATGGTTTCCTTAATATATTATTATCTGTTGAATGCGATACAAATAAGTGTTTAGATCACTATGTTTCTGTCGAACTGAACTAATAAAAATCACTCAAACGTGGAAGTCGGATTGACTAGTCTAGACTAGTGTGTGCCGTAGCTGTCAAAAGCGGCCTTTTTTTGCCAAATAAGAGATATAATGAGCTGAAAGTGTGAAAATAAGAATCTGCATCGAATTTTATATCTCCTATGCATGTGACTATGATAATTTTTGGACTTGTCAATAACACTGTGTGGATAAACCAAAATGCGATTGTTGATGGTAGATCTAGGTAGGTGTCAAAAAGTAGGTTGCACTGTCAGACTGACTTCACAAAAAAAAAAAAAAAACAGGATTGGAAAATCAATATGGCATTTGGCTTAAGTATTGCAAAGCCAAACTTTTGGCTTTGCTTTGGCAAAGTACTAGTAGTATTAGTATTAAAGTGGTACTGCTTTTTGTTTTCAATGTCGTGTTTTGATAAAAATTCAAATACTCTAACATATATGTTTGTCTAATGACAGTGGACTCTATATGACAATGTGGAGAATGTTGTGCATCGTGAGGATGGATAGACTGTGTCTGTGTGATCTCATTAGCAAATTGTGCATTTTCATAATGTTTTGATTGTAATATATATCATCTTAAATATGCCGACCAAGTCTGGGCTCCATACCCCAAGAAAGATATTGAGGCATTAGAGAATACGCAATGGAGGGCAAAAGCCAAGCTAATTCCTGGATACAAAGAACTAGATTATGAGCAGAGACCAACACTAGGCTATCGTAGACATGATAGAATTATAAAACATACTGGCTGGAAAATACTAGTTTCAACAACGATCTGATGACAGAGGCCTAATATTAGAAAGATATGGGTAGACCTGAACTCTGTACCACATGAGAAAAGATTTTAGTTTGATATTAAATAACCAGCTAAAGTTTGATTGCGGCATTGAGATTCATAGATCAAGATCAAAAGAAGAGGATCACAGTCAAGATTATGTTGATTTTGTAAGTGTATAGATTTATTTTGATACAATACTGTCAAATTAGTATGCAAGTTTTTGCCTGCAATTTTCTGTAAAATATAGAAAAGTATTAAGCATAATTTGAATCAATTTACATTGTACTTTTCATGTTAATTTTGTCATTCATGGCTATCAGATTTTTGCGATTTTCATCTATGAATAATTTTGTGACTATTTTATTTTTGTCCATCCTAGGCTATAAATGTTTGCCTATCTAAATCTACATAGGCTATAAATGTTTCCAGTTATACAGTAATATAAATGTTACATTTAGATAAATATTTGTGAAAACAAATATTGTTAAGGAGTACTATGAACTCTTTAAGGGGAAAAAATATTCTATTTTCAGCTTTTTTTAATATTTATTATACTGTAAACTATGAAGAACAACATGTTTTTGAAATGAACCTTTATCTTCAATGCTTTTCCCATTAACAACCCATTTCGTAAAGACCAACCCGGAGTGAAAAACAATGACTCATTCTTTGCAGGCTTATAAAGATTATATCGGCTAAAAATTCAATTTTTTTGTTTTCATTGTTTTGTATGCTATAAATGATTAAGAAAAAACATCTTTTCAAAATGAACCTTTTATCATCAATAGTTTATCTTATATGATACATTTTATAGACATCAACTACTATCAATTTATATTGATTAATGTGTT
>JAGTTF010005352.1:31422-41902 GCA_019095985.1 Streblospio benedicti | reverse complement strand
TGGGCGAAATTTTTCCCCCTTTTTTGGGTTTTACCCCTTTAAAAAAAAAACTTTTGGGTGTTTCAAGAAAAAAAATTTTTATTTTTTTTTTTTTTTTTAAAAAGTGGTTCATTTTAAATTTTTTTTAAAAACCCAAAGAAAAGGGAGGGGCCCCGGTTTTTTTCCCTTGAAAAAATTTTTTCTAATTTAATAAAAAGGTTTTTTACGGAAACGGAAAATGCAAAAGGGGTAAACAAAGTCGAAATTTTTTTAAACAAAAAATTTTTTTTTCCCCGTATGGTGGGGAAAAGCAAAAAATTAAGTTATAAATTAAATTGTTTAAAGTAAAATTATCAAAATCGGCAATTTTCCCTTCAAATCTTTTTAATTTTCCTTTTCCTTTTATATTTTAAACTTTTTAGGGGAAAAATTTTTAAATAAGTTTTTCCCCTAACGGTTCCGAGGGGTATAATTTCTTTTTTTTTTAATTTGTAATTATCATAAAGAAAAAAATAAATTTAGACAGTTGCCTTGTTGCTTCCTCTCCGTCTGGGCTTCAAAAGCTCATTGATATATGCTCAGAATATGCAACTGTTAATACTATTGTTTTTAATGAGTCAAAGACTAAATGTGTGTGTTTTAAACCTTAGTGTCTTAAGAATTTACATGTACCTTCTATCTTTTTGAATAATAATGAGCTTGAATATGTTCATTGCATTAAATATCTTGGTGTAATATTAACCAATGAAAGTAATGATGAGGATAATCTAGTCCGGCATAAGAGGTACTTGTATGCCAAGGGTAATTTGTTGATTTCAAAGTTTAAGAATTGCTCAGATGATGTTAAAAAAGTATTGTTTAGAGCTTTTTGTAACAATGTGTATGGTGGGCACCTTTGGTCTAATTTTTCAACTGATAGTATGAACAAATTAAAGGTAGCTTTTAATGATGTTTACAGAAACTTATTTAAAGTCAAAAGAGGCACAAGTATGTCTTGTATATATGTACATAATAACATTGCTAGTCTGAAAACTATTCTGAGGAAGGCTTGTTATGGCTTCCGCCTGCGATTATTTGAATCAGTGAATACGCTGATTCAGGCCATCATCAATTCAGTTTTTTTCTTTCTTTAACCATGCTCTGGTAGAAAGAATTATTTGTTTGACTTTTTATCATGTATGTTTTATATGGATTTTTGTCTGAAATAAAGTTATATATACATATGATATTGCACTTCCAATGGATAATGCATCATCTATTGATACTGGATTTTACAGAACCAATATGTTTTTGGCTGAGCAATATCTTTAAGCTGCCAGGCAACCAACTAAATTAAGTATCAATTCAGGTGTAATATCAAAGGAGTGAGACTCCTGAGAAAAGCCGAGCTTGAGATTCGAGATTGTTATGCAGCAATATCGGCCGGGAGTGCATAGTGACCATGGTGGCAATGAGGGTCTGATATCTAAGAGGGGGTACCACTGTCTGAAACACACACCCCCCCCTCTCATGTAAAACAGTGGTTTATAGACAGTTGTCCGGCTTAGAGAGGGTCTGATACCTAAGAGGGGGTGCCACTGTCTGAAACACCCCCCCTCTCATGTAAACCAGTGGTTTATAGACAGTTGTCCGGCTTAGAGAGGGTCTGATACCTAAGAGGGGGTGCCACTGTCTGAAACACAGGGGTCTGATACCTCAGGTACTGTCACCCCCCCCTCTCAGAGGTTTATAAACAGTTGTCCGGCTTAGAGGGTCTGATACCTAAGAGGGGGTGCCACTGTCTGAAACACACCCCCTCTGAGGTAACAGAGTGGTTTATAGACAGTTGTCCGGCTTAGAGAGGGTCTGATACCTAAGAGGGGGTGCCACTGTCTGAAACACACACCCTCTCAGGTAACAGAATGTTTTAGAGACTATTGTCAGAATAGAGAGGGTGTCATACATATAGGAGTTTCTGCGATTGTCTCAAACTATCTCTCCCAGGTAAAATCAATTCTGGGCGATCCATTACCAAAAACATGGCATAAAATTCCCCGTGAAACAATATTGTCGTACAGAAAGAATGACGCAAGTATAACTACGCACCCCCAAGAAAATGTGTCATTGCATTCTAGTCGATCACTTTTCATGTGAAGCAGTGATAACCAGAGTACGTTATGATGACCTAAGCGGGGGGTGCGATTAAGTCGATACCATGACTTGATAATCGAGGTTGTTGTGCTAATCTTTATAATCGTAATACAAACTGAGATACCGCTGTTAAGCAAACTTTAACATGATATTTGTATAATGTATGCCCTGTTATAAGTCTCTCTTGAATGAAATGTGCGTGAAATTACTACAACATGCTATATAAATCGAAGTTGTTGCATGCATGCCGGATAGACAGAAAAAAAGAACAAACACGGCGTATTAATTTCGATCGGCTGCAGCTCATTAACATCGGCGATTGTCGGATGGTTCAACTTTCATTGATGAATTCGAATTAGGCACTAATTTCAGCGCGTATGAATAGGCTTATAGTAAACGTAGTGGCAGTTAACCGGGAACAGAATGAAGTGCCTACGACGGCTATAAAGCTCGAGACTTCTGCGAAGCTCAACTTTAATAAATTTGGATTAGACACGCGGAATTTTCCCAATGTCTTATAACAAAAAAGGCATGCATAAGGTTTTATGATTGTGTAACAAAATTAGTTATCATATAAGTTATCCAGTGCACAGGAATGATAGCATTCCTGTATTAAAGTATAAAGTAGGATATAAATAAGTTGCACTGGACTGGGTTTAGTTCCCCTTGGTTACACAAACCTTGTAAGGACTTGTCATCTTTCTTACTAAGCCCACTGTAGGATTAGAAACCAATACACTCTAGTACTGGGTAAGAGCTATAAAAGCTCAGTTCTACTTTAGACACTGTTCGGGCAGTAAGTAGGGCTGGCAACTTATTCTCGATGAGAATTGGCCCTCAAGAAACATCTTCCGTCTGAGCACTAGCCGGTGGCCAGGGCTCGTGTACCACTGGGTTCTGTGTGGCACGGTCGTAAGGACGCCTGCGTACGTGTGCGTGTCAGCATTAGTGCGAAGTTTTCCACGTTGGGAGGCTTCTCGTGAGACCTGCGGAAAACACCAGTAGCAAGTCCCACGGGGCATTGCTGTGCATAGGGGCCAAAGAAGAAGTCACAAGAAGCGAGGAGTCAGTAGAGTTGGTAACAAGCTCTGGTGGGTCACGCCGCGTCCATCTCCACGCCGGGTGGCCGTGAGCATGAACTCACGTCACCCAACAGGGCGCCGTGGTGTAGTAGCCTAATTTGTTAACAGTATACATTTAAAGGATTCAACATTTAATACGTTGTCTGCAAAGATACAGTACTGGTGCTGTGCGTTCCCTGTATTTAAATGCCGTACTTTAGCAATCACATACTTATGTTCTATGCGAGTACAACCCACGTTCGACAAAGGTTCCACCCACGGCCACCGCAATGAAATAATTGCCACTGGCACCGTTCATAGCACATGGAGCCTGTGCTGCCTTGGATTTGTATGTGCCCACAGCTCTACGATTCCCACTGCATGCGGAAAACACGGTAAACACCGCAGACCTCAAAACGTCTTGTGGCCAACACACCCGCAAGGTCTAATGTGCCAATATGACAAGTAAATTTGATGGGAGTCATCTTCTCCTTTGTGTTTGTTATTTACCCCCTGATGGCTCATCTAGAACTGTAGATGTGTTTGCATTTTTGACAAGTTACTTTAAGTGAATGAATATCAAAACATTGTCAGAATAGTTATAGGAGGAGATTTTTATAGTAGGGGTGGTAGCCTTAGTGATTCTATTAAAAGTGTGGATGAAATATACCTGATGGGGAGGTTATAGATGAATATGAGAATACCTACTCCAGTAACTTTTTATTAGACTTTCTAATCACCAATATTAAATTTTTGCATGTTAAATGGACTTGTAGGAATAAACTAAAAAGAACACTAAAATTCTAAATATTTTAACAATCATTAAATCAAACATTTACTTCCATTAATGAAGAAAGAAGGTTGTATGAAATATAATACAAACACGTAATTGCTGCGGGAAATGTTTATTATACAAGAAAGTCATATTCATACAATAAAAAATATGTACTATAGTAAATGGTCAGTGTTACGTGATTTACTTATCAACATAGTTATTTGTAGTATTGGTGTCTTGAGACCTCAATCATGACGTCACTAGAACACGAGAACTTGTGCACACATGACGTTACACATGACGTTGTGACGTTACTTGAATAACAAAATGAATAAACATAACATGGCGGCAGCGTGTGATGTTTTTGTTTCAATGAAATACCATCACAAGGCTGTCTGTACTGACTTATAATTACTACAAGTATATCCATGAAGGTGCCTACTACAATCCTCTACAATCGACGCTAACTACGGATGCTGATCCATCGTTATAACTAGCTCAAAACGTGAACGTGCTGAACTGACTACGTGGCTGGAAGCCGAACCTTCTAGACTGAGTACAACAAAATCTGAACCATGGATGAACATGAACAGCCACAGCCTATCATACCTAAGGTTAGACAACCTGACAGACTAACCCTTTGTTCTAATCCTGTAGAAAACTGGAAAATCTTTAAACAGGGGTGGCATACATAGTACATACTCTGTGCTCTCAAAAATACACGAACTGGGTCTAGATCTAGAGCTTGTGTCAATTGCTGTACTTAGTACATACTAGTACATATCGACTTTAAATAAAGTTTATCTTATCTTATGGCCATAGATCACTAAAACTTGTCACGAAAAATGACTGAAAATATAGTTCTTATTAAGAAGTGTAAGATATGAAAGTGTACATTATTGGTGACGTGTGCATTGTGTCAATCAAATATTTCTGCGTAGACAACATCCGGGTTTCAAATTTGGCGGCTTGCACATTCAAGTGAAAAATTCAGCTAAAATCCGGTTTAATCTGACGGTGGTTCAATCTCTCTATGTATAGGTATGCAACATGAATCTTCGACCATTATGATACTTTTGTTATTTCCATGTTTATATTTACTACAGCAGTTTTCCTTGTAAATGATACTGCAGAAAAACTAAATATCGAACTTATATAACGTGCTGTACGTTATTTAGGTATATATGTTCGATTTTATGTGTTTGACACACGATTCCAGTGAAGAGCATAAGTTGTTTTGGTCTTGTGACGAGAAATTCATCTTGTGTTCAAACGTATCATTTTGTTCTCACTGCTTATTTAGGATTCAATAAATTACATTTAGTGTTTTATCCTGTTTAAGGCATGGAATAATTGCCTATACTTGCCGGCAATTACATTTAAACTCTGGTTTGAAATGGATGAAAAATGAGTGCTTCCCAGCTAGTCTAAAAAAACGTGTGTTCATGCGAATGTAAACAAAACATGCCATTTTGATTTTCAAGAAAGTACTGCATTCAAATATGTTTTTAGCTTGTATTTAATTGCAAGCAAACCTTTGTAACGTAATTTGTAGGCACATATTAGGTTGTATAATATAGTTTAAGGAGGATTATCTTTGGATACTGAATTGTTGGATATGTAAAGCAAATGCGCAATATTTCTTGTATACCGAAATATATGTGAACGGCCAGTAGCTATTATTGGGTTGAGATGGACACCATTTCTTTGGAAGCTTACATAAAAACCTATCTGGTATATCATCAAGACCCTTGGTGAACAACATTGTGAGCTGACTGACAACACTGCACTGGGCCAAGTCCTTCCATCCAAGATCACTGATCATGTTACTGACCCAGTATGTATTATGGAACCTCCCTGTCCCCCATCTTGCTGCTCTGCGCTGCACTTGTTCTAGGTTTCTTGCTTGCTGTTGACTGTGGGGTCCCAGACTGTGGAGCAATACTCTAAGGTTGGCCGGACTATGGTCTTGTAGGCAGTTTCTTTAGCCTTGTTTTTACCTGCGTCGCCAACGGCAGAGCAGGTCTAGGAACCGGGTCACTCCGTCCGTCCGTCCGTAGTAAAAGCTTGTCTCCGCTACTCCTAAACGATTCAACATACAGCAATGAAACTTGGTATATAGCAAGAACATCATATGTAGATGTGCATATTAACAGGGATTTTTGATTCTCAAATTTTTATGGGAGTTATGCCTCTTTGAACTTAGAAATTTTGTGCCTCATACTAATAGCTTGTCTCCGCTACTCCTCCCAAACGACTCAACATACAGCAATGAAACTTTGTTTATAACAAGAAATTCATATACGTATAGATTTAGATGTGAATGTTATACTCATATAACATTCCTGTTACACGCGATGCAGGTCCAGATATCGTTAGGTCTCGCTTGTTTACTTTTAGGTTTCTCTTCAGGAAACCAAGTTTACTGTTGGCTTTTGAAACAGTCTTATCTATGTGCTTGTTCCAGGACATATCATTAGAACTTTGCGGTGGTGACTCCCTCCAGAACCTCTCCATGCAGCGTGTATGGGTACGAAGTCTGGGTCTTTTACTTCGTAATCCTAAGGACATTGCATTTTGCAGGGTGAAACTGCATTAGCCAGTCTTGTTCCCACCTTTCAAGGTTCTGGAGGTCTTGTTGGAGGACTTAGCCAACAGCACAAACAACCAACAAGTATTAATAATAGAATTATACGCCTGAAAGTATTTATTAGTGTCCTGGTCTGTCAGTGACAGGATATCAGTGACAGACTAATAAAAAAATAAACAACTATATTTTCAGTCGTTTTTCATGACAAGTACCAGTGCTGATTTTGTTTGTAGAATTTTTCGCACTCATTTCGACCGCCTTTTTTAATTTAAGTTTCAATCTTGGCACCCTGTGAATGTGACATGTGTAAAATTTCAAAATTGATCTACAACGTTTATTTTTGGTTCAAATGTTATAACGCCATACGCGGTCAATTACATTACTAAATAACTGTATTATTATGTAATCTTATGAGGTAGGGTCAAGGTTCACTATGGTGTATTACAGGGTTTCGCACGCCCCTGGAAAACCTGGAATAACATGAATTTATTACTTACAGCCTTCCTGCGCTTTAGTATAGTGGTGATGGTCAATTAAAATATGCACATGTAACTGACCACTGGATAGTTTAGTCATGTCTATGATCGAGCCATTAGTGCCAGCAATCGAATGAAAATCATGAAAAAGCAGTTTAAACTGCTGATAGATGTTCAAAGGTGCTGGGACTATTTGTGCTCCACTGAGAACCCTTCTTGTTATACCTTTATTTTGTTCATACAACTACAACTAACACAAAAATATTAAGCCTACTGCAGAAAGTCTATCATGGCAGTTCAACACAATTTATCAGTCGGTATGTTCAGTATCTAGGTTTGGAAACATTAACTTTACTCTAATTTCCTGATAAACTTTGTTTTTAGTGGGGCCACTTGTGCGATGTAACTATAAAAGTGGAGGATGGGAATGATTTGTTGGCCCATGGCTGTATTCTCGCAGCAGCCAGCCCATATATCACACAGCTCGTGAAAGTAGAGGAGAAATTGGAGGAAAAAATTAAGGAAATAAAAGTACCAGGCATTGCTTTCATCACATGGACAATCATTATCTACACCGGGGAGGTAAGAACGACTGATTGTTTGTGATGATTAATCAAACATTTTTGTTCAGCTGAAAGTCGGCATTATTTGGATTGATTTGAAATGTCGGTTAAATGAATAATGAAGTCAAGGAATATTATAAGAATTATTCTTCCATTTTGGTTTGAAATGATCAGGTGTTAAGTGATGAAATTTTGAATTATTTTTATTCACTTGGTCTCCTTTTACAAGGAGTTGACTTGAAAGGTTATTTTATGAAATGTGCATAATATGCTTGAGTCATGTTCTGTTCAACTTGCATTGAATGTCTATGTATGATATTTATGCATTTTTATAGACCATAATATTTTTATTTGAATTATTTTCTTTTTATGAAGATTTGTATATGTTGCACACAGGCGCTCACATCAAGAGACTTTACTATGCTAAACTTAGGGAGTTGAAAAGAGAATTTATTTAAAGAATGACAAGGTATCAAACAGACATTAAAAAATTCTCTTACCCTGATGAATTTTGTTTCATCTCATTCTATAGTTTGACCTTTTCTTAAAACAGCACAATATTGGCTGTGACACCACCCAAGTACCTAATAATTAATCATTTTATGTATAAATTATCACAGTGAACAAAGATTTCCACACGGTTCAGGAAGTTATGTGTTTCTTCTACACAGCCCTTCATTCTTTGAGAGCCTTTCACCGAAAGTCGGTGAGTGGCCACAAAAACAAAAGAGATCAGTTCATAATTTAAAAACCGCCTTTCAGCTAAGGCGCACTCTTTGACACAAAACTATCTGATTTGGTTTTTTGCTTAAGTGATCATATAATTACTCAATAAAGTAACTATAATCATTAATTTATAGTGCTTCTTTATCCTTTTGGATAAAATGTGACTTGGGACCTATAATTGTGGGTTTGCATAGTGCCAAATGTAAATATTGCCAAATTTTTCAAACAAAATGATGATTATCTAAGTTTTTTGATTAGTGTGTGTTTTTGACTGATGAACTTTTAAGTAGTTTGATTCAGAGAACAATATGATGATAGAAGATTGCGTGGTAAAAAATCTGTTTGTTACCTTTCTTTCAAATTTATTTTTCTCAATTATATAGTTATAGGGCTAATAACAATTTAGTGTACTGATGCGACCGCCTATGATGTTGCAGGCACTACTACCGGACCCTCGCTGCTGCTAAGACGTTAGAGCTGCCACTGTTTGTGAAGGACCTGATGATGCAGCATGCAGCAGTAAGTAGACAACCATGCATACTGTAAAAGTAGAAATGTTTGCGCACGATTTAATTTGCGAATTTCGTGGGTAGGTGCAAAAACGCAAACTTAAATAGCCAGCAAACATTAATAGCCTACGTAAAGTAGATCCAGGATGGACCAAAATAGCAAAATTGAATAGTCACAAAATAATTTATAGATGAAAATCGCAAAATTTAATACCCACAAAATATTCTAGTTCGGCTAATAGTGCATGTTGGAGCATGTATATTCAAGAATCACTCAAAACCATGGAATTTGCCTCATATACCCCTATTCTTTTTCCTGAAAATATTAGGAACACAAAACTGTAATTGCAATTTTTGTTTCAGGTTAAAGCTGCGCCATCAGTCGGCAGTAAGGATGACAACTCTGGTAGGTATAAAACAAGTAAATATGCCTTGTTAATATACATGTAATTTACAACCTCTTTTAACTGAATACATTGGGAAGGTAGCTGTACGGAGCTGGGGACTTTCCCGCGCGCACAGTGATGACTCTTGAAGTCATTGTGAACAAGACAGGAGCTCCTTTTGAAAGCTCAATGTATAAAATTGACTATTATCCTGATTAAAATGTATAACTATGTATGTTTGTCTATCAAATCCAGGATAAATGAACCTCCATCAAACCATAGCTTATAGGAATGTTGTTTTCCAGATAAAGCACATGGCGCTAACGATAAGTCAACTGTGCCCGTCAACAAACCACACCCGCCAAAGACACAAGGTTAGTGCTCTTTCTGTTTAAAAAGTTGGGTGAAATCTCACCATTCGGTAACAAAAGGGAGGATTTCGCTCTGTCACTTGATGCAGTGGAGCTTTTTTTCTTGTTCAAATTCATTATTCCATGGTGTCTTGTCGAAGTACAGGGAGAAGCGGAGATATTGGTTCTATATGGAAGCCCACTGGTGTTCTTGTGTTCCTGCAAAAAACATACAATCTACATACATGTGGTTCGTCAATGTGTTGGGCAACCCAGTTTATGCTGGTCACCTAAGTGTAAATTGTCGATAGCCAATAGCATTTAAACAATCCTCTCAGCTGGGAAGTTAGATGCCATATTGTCAGTATATATTTTTTGCGACAGTACTGTGATTTCCTACATTCACCCACCCCTCCCCCTCCTTCATCTCAATTTATTGATTTTCCAAATGTCCATCCAACTTCCCAACTTGTGTGGTTAAAAGGTTTTGCTTCAGTTATTACATATTGTCCGTTGTTGATTTCATCAATAATTTGGTCATCTACTTCTTTCCTCATAGAACCACGTGTTGAAGAAAAATTCTCATTGTCTACACTCTGACAACAAAATCTTTGCTAATTATTGTTAAACCACATTTAATGCGTTCTAATAAGATGTCTGTGTCCACGTTTTTGTCTAGCTCCTTCAATCAGACACTGAGGTTTTGAGTAAGAGCACTGCAAATTAAATTTCTAGTAAGATCTAATGTAAATAAACATGTTCAAAAAGCCTGTTACTGTCACGCACGAAATGGGTGTGCATGCAACAATTGCACCATGGATCATATAATTTTAATGAATCATAACCATTGTGTTCATGCGACAATATAAGTAAGTAGCTTTATCTTGACACGTCAAACACTATTGTGGGTTCATTAATAGCTGTGTTACAATTGT
>JAGTTF010005352.1:19805-31322 GCA_019095985.1 Streblospio benedicti | reverse complement strand
AAAAACCCTGGAAAAATAAGTATTTGGGGTGTGCTAACCCTGTATCAGTGACAGACTAAAAAAATAAACAACTTCTATTTTCAATCGTTTTTAAGTGACAAATTACCAGTGTCATAGATCATGCTGATTTTGTTTGTAGAATTTTTTTCACACTCATTTCGACCGCCTTTTTTAATTTAAGTTTTCAATCTTGGGACCCTGTGAATGTGACATGTGTAAAATTTCAAAATTGATCTACAATGTTTATTTTTGGTTCAAATGTTATAACGCCATATGGCGGTCAATTACATTACTAAATAACTGTATTATTATGTAATCTTATGAGGTAGGGTCAAGGTTCACTATGGTGTATTACATTGCGCCCCTGGAAAACCTGGAATAACATGAATTTATTACTTACAGCCTTCTTGCGCTTTAGTATAGTGGTGATGGTCAATTAAAAATATGCACATGTAACTGACCACTGGATAGTTTAGTCATGTCTATGATCGAGCCATTAGTGCCAGCAATCAAATGAAAAATCATTAAAAAGCAGTTTAAACTGCTGATAGATGTTCAAAGGTGCTGGGACTATTTGTGCTCCACTGAGAACCCTTCTTGTTATACCTTTATTTTGCTCATACAACTACAACTAACACAAAAATATTAGGCCTACTGCAGAAAGTCTATCATGGCAGTTCAACACAATTTTTGGAAAGTATCTAACTTTACATTAACTTTACTCTAATTTCCCGATAAACTTTGTTTTTAGTGGGGCCACTTGTGCGATGTAACTATAAAAGTGGAGGATGGGAATGATTTTTGGCCCATGGCTGTATTCTCGCAGCAGCCAGCCCATATATCACACAGCTCGTGAAAGTAGAGGAGAAATTGGAGGAAAAAATTAAGGAAATAGAAGTACCAGGCATTGCCTTCATCACATGGACAATCATACATCTACACCGGGGAGGTAAGAACGACTGATTGTGATGATTAATCAAACATTTTTGTTCAGCTGAAAGTCGGCATTATTTGGATTGATTTGAAATGTCCGTTAAATGAATAATGAAGTCTTATAAGGAATATTATAAGAATTATTCTTCCATTTTGGTTTGAAATGATCAGGTGTTAAGTGATGAAATATCGAATTATTTTTATTCACTTGATCTCCTTTTACAAGGAGTTGACTTGAAAGATTATTTCATGAAATGTGGATAATATGCTTGAGTCATGTTCTGTTCAACATGCATTGAATGTCTATGTATGATATTTATGCATTTTTATCATAATATTTTTATTTGAATTATTTTCTTTTTATGAAGATTTGTATATGTTGCACACAGGCGCTCACATCAAGAGACTTTACTATGCTAAACTTAGGGAGTTGAAAAGAGAATTTATTTAAAGAATGACAAGGTATCAAACAGACATTAAAAAATTCTCTTACCCTGATGAATTTTGTTTCATCTCATTCTATAGTTTGACCTTTTCTTAAAACAGCACAATATTGGCTGTGACACCACCCAAGTACCTAATAATTAATCATTTTATGTATAAATTATCACAGTGAACAAAGATTTCACACGGTTCAGGGAAGTTATGTGTTTCTTCTACACAGCCCTTCATTCTTTGAGAGCCTTTCACCGAAAGTCGGTGAGTGGCTGTGAAAGAGATCAGTTCATAATTTAAAACTGCCTTTCAGCTAAGGCGCACTCTTTGACACAAAACTATCTGATTTGGTTTTTTGCTTAAGTGATCAAATCTTACTATATTTACCGGTACTGTTCACAAGTTGAGATGCAAATCGCAAACTACATATGTGTTTTTTAATGTTAGTAACGATATTTATCAAATTTATTTAGGAACAAGATGTATACCACAACTGAGTTAGTGGCGGTGTTGACGACCTGTTTTATATTTGTTGGTGTGATTGTATACATAACATTGAATCTAACTTTGGCCTCATTGAATGCCACAATGATTTGTATGCTAAGAGCTACACGGACAAACAATGACCAGGATGATCAACCCGCCCAACAGCAGGTAATGTTACGTTAATATTACTGATTCATTACATTTGCATTTTTTGTGGCTTTTTTTCTGTTTCTGCTGCCTTATAATCCAAAAACAAAGTCTTATTTTTAGTGAAGAATCAAATTTATTTAAACCTGTTTTGACATCTCTAGTGTCCTTCTCAAATTTATTATAATTAAGAAATATGGAATATTACAAAATCAAACAACAATGTCAATCATATTTTAAACCATCTTGTCTACATTACATTTGCATTAGCGTGATAATGTTATATGATAATGTTATAGTAATGTTAAGCTAATATTAAGATCTTTAGATTGACACTACAGTTATACATTTGCACGCACATACAATGAAATTCATATTCTCTTCATGTTCTGGTAAAAATGAAGAACAATATTGACAAAATACATAAAACATTTGTAAAGAAGTATTTGGTAATATCAGGTTAATGTTAGTTGATAATTGATGATATGATAATGTTATAGTAATGTAAAGCTAATATTAACACCTTAATGAATAATGTAGGTTTCACACTCTAGTTATAGTTTACGTCTAGACAGTGCATACTGGGAAATTGTAGGCTTTTGTGAATGGAGTTTTACCGCACAACGCAAATCTCTGTTAATAATGGATATTTGAGGCTGTGAAACATAGCTGTATATATAATTATGTGTCGTGCAAGAAGAACACATCATTGTGAAGCGGATATTAACCTATTAAAGTTGGGCGGTGATTCCCAAGCCATAGATTTCAGCAGAGCCAGAAGGCCAAGTCAGCCGCATGTCTTGTGTCAGAAGTAGTCTAGTCATGTGGTGTCTTCTAATTAGAAGTGGGTTAAGCCGAGGCTTGAATGCTCGTCTTGTGAGAACAACACTCAGAAGTCGCCTGTCATTGTCAACATCGATGATGCCAAAGGTATCAGTAATGTATGCTTGTGTTGCTTTTATTTGATCGTACAATGTGGTTTAGTCTCGACACAATGACATCTTATTCTTACTAGACTAGATCTAGTATATTCACAGTGGATTTCTGAAGATCTAAAAGACCAGAATTTTGCACATAATGTGACTTGCAAAATAAATATGAATTTTTAATATTTGATTTTTAATGCAAGGTAATAAAAAACAGGAGCAATTTATACCCTAAATTGCTCCTGTGATACAAAACATTGGGCCAATTGTTCTTGTGTCAGGAAGAAAATTGACAACCATGATGGTGAATATTATAAAAATGAAAATAACTGGAGTGACTTGATAATTGATAGATCTAGCAGAATTAAAAATGGTCAATATTAATCTTGTTTATTGAAGATGGTATTATACACAATGTTTATTTACAATATTTTAAATATAAATTTTTGATGTTTGATTTAGAATCAATCTGTGAATTATCTCATAATGAAAGGTATTACTCAATTACCAGGTGTAAAGTTAAAAGAAAAAGAAGTAATATCACAGGTTTATCAATCACAGTTTTTAAAAATCACTGCTTTCTAAAATCACAGTTATGAACATTGATTAAGACCATACAACTCAGAATGAATATCGATAATCCTATCACAGATTAGGTCACATTTTAAAAACAAATAACAGTGTTTAACATTTTCATTTATGTCTTGACAGTCAGACTTGAAATTTGGTAATGAATATTTACATATTCAATGTTTAATTGAACATCCGTGATTGAAATGCAATTTCAGTAGACCAAGTGATCCTTACGTCGCCAACAGTGAATAAATATGGAGAATATTAAAAAACAAAGAAGTGTTGCAAAATCAAGCTTAATGAAGGCCATAAACAATGTCAAACAGTTTATTGAAGAGTGTGATAAAGAAAGTATTATTTCTGGCTTGGAGGTAGTGAAGGAAAAGTTTCAACTATTCAAAAAGAAGCATGATGAATATCATGGACTTCTTGCAGATGATGCCTATGTATATTGAAGAGAGTGACACTTATTTTCTTAGTGTACAAAACAGCTACATTGATTCATTGGGATCAACAAATGCATGGTTTAAAGAACAGTCTAAGCAGCAAAAGCAGCATAAAGGTGGTCTTGATGAGGATGCGTCAACTACACCAAAAGAAAGTATTTTCAAGAATAGTGAATTCGTGGCTTTGGTGAATTTGCCAAAACTAGACTTAGAAACATTTGATGGAGATGTGATGAACTACCATAGGTTCCTTGCATCATTTGATGCAAATGTTGATCAAGTTACTCATGATGCTGGATCAAAATTGAGTAGGCTATTGCAATATACGACAGGCAAAGCAAATGATGCGATCAAATCATGTGCTCTGAAAAAAGTTGTCAAAGATAATAAGCTTTGTGAAAATTGTTTGTTGTCAAATCACGATGTATATACTGGTAGAAAACCTTCTGTTTGTAGTGTTCTGAATTGTGGCAAAAAACATTCAGAATTTATACACGTTGATGAGTCTTTAAATATTACAAAAGAAGTTGATAATTCTGCAGATGGTGTTAATTATATGATTACCAATCAATTGCCAAAATCAAATTGTTCAGTGTTTGCACCGGTTGTACCTGTTAATGTGAACAATAAATGTGATGTATTAGCTTTATTAGATACAGCGTCTACAAATACCTTTTGTACACGCAAGTTAATTGATCAACTGAAGATTCAAGGTGCAAATGTGACTTATGTGTTGAGTACATTGAATGATGTTAATCAGAGTAAAACAACTCAAATGGTAAATTTGTGTCTCATGTCATTAAATGGTGATTAGTGTATGAATTTGTACAGTGTATATGTCATTGATGATATACCTGTCAAAAGTTGTAATGTCAATATATCACAGTTTAGTCATTTGAAAGATCTACTTGTTGTTAGAAACATGTCAAATGTAGATGTACTGATTGGTCAAGACAATTCAGAAATTCTCATTCCTTTACAAGTTCGTAAGGGTAAAAGGGGTGAACCTTTTGCTGTTCAAACTTTATTTGGTTGGTCTGTTAATGGCCCTTATATTGTTAATGAAGCTGCATCTTCGCAAGTTGTTACACATTTTATTTCAACTAGTGTTATCGAACAACAAGTCAGGTCATTGTGGAATATTGAGAATGAAGGTCTGTGTGCAGATATGTCAATGTCACCAAATGATGAAAAGGTTATTCAATTTTGGAATGAAAATATAATAAATGTTCGTAGGTCAGAAGGTTATTATGTGTTACATATACCATTTAAAAAAAATGTTCAAATATCAAATAATTTTGATGTTGCTGATTGTAGGCTGAAGTCATTGAAAAAATCTTTGCTTAAAAGAGGTTTATTTGATCGTTATGGTGATGAAATGGTTAAAATGATTGAAAAGGGTTATGCGGAAAAGGTTCCTATTGATGTAATTGATAGAAAAGAGAAAGTATGGTATTTACCTCACCATAGGCAGATCCAGGTTTTCGGAAAAGGGGGGGGCGCACTTAAGGAAAAGAGGCGGCACACTTACGGGATTTCATTAAAAACCCTATGAAAATGAAGTATTTTGGTGGGAAAAGGGGGGTGCGCCCCCTGTGACACCCCCTGGATCTGCCTATGCTCACCATGGTGTGATTAGTGATAAAAAGCCAGGAAAAGTGCGTATTGTTTTTTGATTGTGCGTCAAAATTTCTTGGTGAATCTTTGAACAATAAGTGTCTCCAGGGACCAGACTTAAATAATAAACTTTTGAATATGCATTTATACATTTAATAAAATGAAGACTGGGGTATTGTCTAGATTTAAAATGTTTCATTCTTCAACTATGTGTATGTATATCAATGAAATTATTTATATATGTATTAAAAAAAAACTATTGATTGAAATACATGTGAATAGCTGCAAAGTAATAAATGTACAGTGCGGTAAGTGATTTAGTGGATGTCTTTCTTTGAGTTCTCTAATACAGCAAAACTATGATGCTGGGTTGGTGAAACAGATTATGCAAATTCCACAAGCAATCTTCATTTACTAATGGTCCAGTATGTTTCCATTGGATAAGATTCAAAATACATGTAAATCTATAGCATGATATGAAGTGTGGTCGATACTTTTGACAGTACACTTGCAAATAATCATACCATGGTTATATACTGTAAATTTCCAACGACCTAGATTTATTTCCCGGTGCCGTTAGTGGCTTGAATCTAGGACTAGGTGCAATCAATATTTCGGTGGGTAAAATGACACACGCTTTTGAAGCAGTTTTCTGTCTGAACTTAGGCCTAGAGGCCCACTGTGTTTTACCTTGACCGGGGAATTATGTAAATGACAAGATTTCTACTTTGGAGGGTTAATGTATGGCACTGAGCCAGCAATCAGTGCGGGTTTGTTTCTGAAGCCTAATCTGTAAGTAAGATAGCTCGAGTTGTTGTTCATTAAAATGTTTCATACAGATGCGGTCTGTGGTCCGTGAGTTTGAAACACATGCCAACAAAAGTCTCCCATTGACGCACAAGATGGTATTCTTTCGGGAATATAAACATGGAAATGCCATCCCCATGACGTGTCCCACATCCCAGGACAACACATTTGTAGCTGTAACCTGATGACATCTCCCCACGCAAAAAATCAAAAGCATGTGTTGTTTATAACACCTGTTAACTGCAGCCTCATACGTAAACTCTTTATGCCTTATTTAGCGTTCCACGGTTTTGGAATAAAGGATGAAATAAAACGACCGCTACAATCTGTCTACGTCACAGTTATTCATAATTGTTTACGTTTTTTGCCGATCTTAACATACGATGCCCGCACGATAAAGGCTGCAGTAATCAGATTTTTTTTTAAGTTTGAAATCTAGCTGACCTACTTATACGACGTATAGACTGTTTCACGTTTACGTGGTTGAGCAATGTTATCAACCTATATGGTAGTTAAGTACAACATATCAATATAATGCACTAACATAAGTAATTGCTAAACATAATGAATGGAAGTGCCAAATTTTTAGTGGAGATTTCTGTTCGCATTATTACAAATTTCATGTGAGACACCTATTCCACTTCGGATCTTAGAGGAAACTTTAGCTCAAATGTAAATATTGCCAAATTTTTCAAACAAAATGATGATTATCTAAGTTATTTGATTAGTGCCAGTTTTTTGACTGATGAACTTTTTAAGTAGTTTGATTCAGAGAACAATATGATGATAGAAGATTGCGTGGTAAAAAAAATCTGTTTGTTACCTTTCTTTCAAATTTATTTTTCTCAATTATATAGTTATAGGGCTAATAACAATTTTAGTGTACTGATGCGACCCCTATGATGTTGCAGGCACTACTACCGGACCCTCGCTGCTGCTAAGACGTTAGAGCTGCCACTGTTTGTGAAGGACCTGATGATGCAGCATGCAGCAGTAAGTAGACAACCATACATACTGTAAAAGTAGAAATGTTTGCGCATCGATTTAATTTTTGGGAATTTCGTGGGTAGGTGCAAAACCCATGGGCTTAACATCGAAGATGGGCTTAATGTTCGAATATAAGCCCATGGGCCAATAAGTGAGAATAAAAATATTTTTCCCTGCCAAAAAAAATCGATGAAAATTGATAGTTACGTGCACCCTGAACCCAGATGAGTGACCAAAGACACGTGAAAACAACGTAACACACCTAAAGAAATCCTGTGCTCGTATGCGTACACATACGGTCATACCATGATCATGCTTTGGGCGATATTAGAAGCTCCGACACGTTTCACTATTTTCCATCAATGGTTCAGAATGAACATCGATATAAACCTTCGGCGGGAGCTTGAATCAATGTTTGAAGATATATATTTGTGTTAATCTGCATCTAGAATACACCCAAAGTGAGAATTAACAAATAATATATTTTTTCAAAACACTTTACCGGCATAGTTCTTGTTGCAAACGAAACGTGATTCTCTAGGAGCTTTCCACAACGCAACCTCGTTTTAATGCATTAGAAATCAATATAGCGGACTCGGACATCAACTGTTAAATGCTTTTGGTATATCTCCAGTGCGTGAGTATGATTTATAATGGCGAACTTCCGGAGTTCAAATATTTATTAAAATAGGTTTGTACGATGTTACCATGCTATGAAAATTCTTGTGACAATGACGAATATGAAGACAGCATTGCTAGAAAAGATATGAAACTAATAATTACCATTGATGATTAAAGGAAAACATCGTGCACGTTGTCAAAAGTCAGTACACTCATCATCGCCCGCGTTGGTAGACTAGTACCGTACAGTAACATGTAAGAACCCATGGTTAAGAAACTTGGTGGCTCTATATAGTCAAAATCCAATGCTTATTCATCGCCAAATAGGGGGTGGGCGTAGTATGCGAATATACGCCCCTGGGCTTTGTAAGTGGGAACTTTTTCCATTTTTAAAAGGTCCAAAAGTGCTGTTTTTCGGTTAAAGCTCAATGTAAAATTGACTATTATCCTGATTAAAATGTATAACTATGTATGTTTGTCTATCAAATCCAGGATAAATGAACCTCCATCAAACCATAGCTTATAGGAATGTTGTTTTCAGATAAAGCACATGGCGCTAAAATAAGTCAACTGTGCCCGTCAACAAACCACACCCGCCAAAGACACAAGGTTAGTGCTCTTTCTGTTTAAAAAGTTGGGTCAAATCTCACCATTCGGTAACAAAAGGGAGGATTTCGCTCTGTCACTTGATGCAGTGGAGCTTTTTTTCTTGTTCAAATTCATTATTCCATGGTGTCTTGTCGAAGTACAGGGAGAAGCGGGGAGATATTGGTTCTATATGGAAGCCCACTGGTGTTCTTGTGTTCCTGCAAAACATACAATCTACATACATGTGGTTCGTCAATGTGTTGGGCAACACAGTTTATGCTGGTCACCTAAAGTGTAAATTGTCAAACAATCCTCTTTCGTGCACTTAGATGCCATATTGTCAGTATATATATATTTTGTGGCAGTACTGTGATTTCCTACATTCGCCCACCCCCTCCCCCTCCATCTCAATTTATTGATTTTCCAAATGTCCATCCAACTTCCCAACTTGTGTGGTTAAAGGTTTTTGCTTCAGTTATTACATATTGTCCGTTGTTGATTTCATCAATAATTTGGTCATCTACTTCCTTCCTCATAGAACCACGTGTTGAGAAAAAATTCTCATTGTCTACACTTCTGACAACAAAATCTTTGCTAATTATTGTTAAACCACATTTAATGCGTTCTAATAAGATGTCTTTGTCCACGTTTTTGTCTAGCTCCTTCAATCAGACACTGAGGTTTTGAGTAGAGCACTGCAAATTAAATTTCTAGTAAGATCTAATGTAAATAAACATGTTCAAAAAGCCTGTTACTGTCACACATTTAAATGGGTGTGCATGCAACTAATTGCACCATGGATCATATAATTTTTAATGAATCATAACCATTGTGTTCATGCGACAATATAAGTAAGTAGCTTTATCTTGACACGTCAAACACTATTGTGGGGTTCATTAAAAGCTGTGTTACAATTGTTTAAACATTAAAAATGCACCAAGTGAGTGTGCAGTGATCTAAGTGATGTTTTAGGTGGTGGGATGCTGATAATTGCCTCTACATGCAGGTGGGCTGTGAGTGTGGCTATTCCAGCAGAATGACCCTCCTCTGTGTTCTAGCCATTTTCCTCATGGCACTGCTTACTGCAACGCTTTTTGTTGGCTCCTGTATCATCTTTCTTTTCAAGAAAGAAATACATCTGTTGTTGGTTTCTGGTGTTGAAAGTTGCACCCTCATGGAACTGTGATGCACATCCAGCAACAGGACCGAGGCCGTCTTACACACTGCGATTCTGCGATTTGTATATTGTATTGCACTTATTCTAGTACCTCATCTTGGTCTAGGGCCCTACATGGGGGTCCAAAATAAGCCTAGAGTCCTGTGTCCTTTTTTGAGAAATTTGAAAAAAGTCTGTGTGTCACTATTTAAGAAAATAAACAAAAACTGTATATATTATATATTTCCCAAAGAACAGTGAGAGTAAAAAAGTAAACAAAAAGTTTTATGTGTCACTTTTCAACAAGTTTGAAAAAAAGTATTATTATTTCTTAACTTTCATTTTTATTTTTTGTATCTTTTTTGTTGTTCAAATATTTTCTGAAGATCAGATTTTAAATTCTAAGGCATATATTTCTGCACTGCACAGGTGCCTTTTACACTATAACTACTGGTAGAATAACATGAAAACTAGTACTTCTCTAAATAAATTTACCTACAGTATTATACAATTTGTATAATTACTTGGATTTAATTTTCAACCTCTAGTCTGGAAATAAATTTTCCTGTTCAATGCTGGTTGATTGTGGTCAGTTTTAATGTTCAGTAGTACAGAGTTGTCAAGTAGTACGAATGTGGCCGCGTTCGTATTTAATTTGAGGGTCGAATACGGGAGTATGGATCTGTACCCTTGACAGTATGGATTTCAGTGGTTATGAAGATGAATACATAAGGCTTATAAGTAGATTTTTTTCTCGAACGAACCTACCTTATTGTTCACGCAAATTTGTAAACAGCTCATTAGATCACTCAGACAAAATGTTTGACATGAATGGCACACCTGCTGACAGCAACCAATGCATATGTGCTTTTTGTGTCGCATGTGCACATATATCAAGAAAACTACGACATCACACACTTATTATTAAAATAAAATATACATGTCCATTGTTCTGCTCAGGTTTGAATCTAGTGGGGACAAATGGCCCCAATGATGAAAAATGGTGGGGTCATGAACCCTTTCCGTGCTGGGGTGCGTGTTTGCACCCCAGAATATACGTATCTTTATTGCCAGGGCGCATATATGCACCCGAGTTTACAGAAAAAACTGTTTGATTTTGTCTGCCATTTTCGTAAACAAATACTTGTGGTTCTAGTCTCAAATTCCGGTGTGTCAACAACGACAACTTTACCTTGACATTCTGATGTATTTCTAGAAGGAAATAAGCAGCATAGTGGTAATATTTCAATTCTATTCACGAGAACGAATATTTACCCACCCAACACGCATTATCTGCTTCAAATTTGAGCCATGAAATACTCTAATTTGCATTCGCAAAACCATGGCTTGTCATATATGATATATGGCTGGAATCCTTGAGAAACCATCTTTGTATAGACACCTAAAATAAATCTAAAACTAGACTCTCAAACTCGTATCAACACAACTAATTTTGAGTACATGAACACGGTATTCTTATGTTCAATTGCGGCAAAACTATTTTGCCAACTGCTAATTGATACCAATAAGCCTTTATCAAGAGCGCTCTTACGAATCTATTGCAGCGCCGTCAGTGACAAAAATTGGGGAGTAGCCCAAACTGGCCAGACGGGCCAGTGTTTTGAACTGGCCCTTCTGATACCTTACTGGCCCTGCTAGTGGTGAAGGCGCTAAACACCACTAAGGGGTTCTGGGGGCATGCCCCCACCCTAGAATTTTTTTAATCTAAGCGGTCATCAGAGGCCATATTAAAGGTGTTGTGAGTACTATTTGACCTAGTTTTCGGCCTGAAATA
>JAGTTF010005352.1:0-19705 GCA_019095985.1 Streblospio benedicti | reverse complement strand
TATGGAATATTACAAAATCAAACAACAATGCCAATCATATTTTAAACCATCTTGTCTACATTACATTTGCATTAGCGTGATAATGTTATATGATAATGTTATAGTAATGTTAAGCTAATATTAAGATCTTTAGATTGACACTGCAGTTATACATTTGCACGCACATACAATGAAATTCATATTCTCTTCATGTTCTGGTAAAATGAAGAACAATATTGACAAAATACATAAAACATTTGTAAAGAAGTATTTGGTAATATCAGGTTAATGTTAGTTGATAATTGGCTTGATTATGTTATATGATAATGTTATAGTAATGTAAAGCTAATATTAACACCTTAATGAATATATTTAGGTTTCACACTCTAGTTATACATTTGGATGTGCATACAAATAAAGTCATATTCTCTTAATGTTTTTGTTTATGGCATAATGATATGCGAGAAATTGCAAGAGCATAAACAATTGAAACATGCATTGCATTTTTTAAATATTAATAAAACTGTAAACAACAACTTGAAAACATTGTAATAAAAACTGTCCACAATTAAATAGTGTATACACCAACGTGAATAAATTGGATGCTCAGAATGCTATCGTTTTTGGTAGGGGGACAGGTACATTTTTCAAGGTGCAAAGTAGGGGGACGGATGGATTTTTTATTCTCTTTGGGCACGGGACATGTACTTTTTTTTAGCTGCTGAAATCCCACCTCGACGTGAGCGAATCGGTACAAATTAATCACGCAAATCTTCATGGAAGGGGACGCGGACTTTTTTATGAATAGAGGTCATGGGACATCAGTTTCTTTTTTTTTTTTTTCATCACATCAGCAGGGGACAAGACCTTTTTTCAGACTAGTTTTTCGATACGCACCGGTCCCCCCGCCTGTTAAATATTGCACCGTCCCTAAATACACGTAACATAGTTTCTGGCGAAAATCGCCTCGTTCGTGTCTCGGAACTTCGTCTGCCCGTGTGAGTATGAAGACTGTCCAGATGACACGTCATTGCAATCACAACGTACTCCTGTCTGAAATAGTGCGCCATTTAACCACTAATCTGTGGTAACAGAATATTGATGGATAATTCAGCCGATAATTTGTGCAGGTTTAAGTCGTTTCTTGTAATAAATATAGCAAATGATATGTGTAATAATTTTTTATATCCAAGTACTGAGGAACCTTTCTGATGTGAACCTATTTGACAAATAGTTGGCCAATTACTGTTTTGTTAGGCCTATGTTGATGATCATGTTTTATTTTGATTAAGTTTCGTTGATGGTGCAGGGTCAGGATTAGGTGGGAAATTGCTACTGTCAGGACGAGTAACACTAAAAAATCTACTCGTCCTCCCAAAAATCTACTCGTCCTCCTAAAAATCCACTCGACACCCAAATAAACTATGTTCATTGGAATTGAATAGTTTTATACAAAAACAACATAACACTTTCAGTTCATATTAACTTTATTCTCTACAAACTAATAATAATCAATACAGGTCAATTTCCATTACCGTCTTGTAATCATCACCTAATATAATTACACTCAATTATATCATCAAGAGAAATGCAGCTTCAATTCGTAAAATATAAATTTTAACATCGCATTGTTACTACGGACGCTATCGAGCAGACGACTTTTGTGGATCAATATTGAAACCAAGCATTGCTAATACGACTAACGCTGCAAACCGGTATTGATTTTAAGTACTTTTGCGTCGGGTTACTTAGTCTAGCTGAAGCCTCGGTTTCGTTATTGCCAAAATGGCGACGAAGCAAGGTAGGTTTGGCGCTATTAATGACCGAATATTTAGTTATTTCTATGTAAAAACAACGAGAATTTGCTACTCGTAAAAAGGACGAGTAGATATAATTAGAGTGCTCGTCCGACACAAGGTTTTACTCGTCAATACGAGCGGACGAGTGACTAATCCTGAGCCTGTGGTGTAGGTGGCCATGTAATATTTAAGCAAGTTTCAGTCACGCAGGGCAGTGAACTGCCTGTCTAACTTGGTCTCGGTAGCTGACTCATATTCTGCGACCACTTACTAATTTACTATTTGAAATGATCTTCACATAATCGTGCATTCCTGTGCAATCATTCTACAGGTTTCTTCAACAAGTCTTCTCTTCTGCAGTTGACAAGCTTGGGTCAATTATGATTTTTGTCATTATCATTATCAAGCATTATAAATAATGATGAAAATTTTCATTATCATTATAATTTGTCAAAAAAGGTTTCATTATCATTTTATTATCATTACAATTTCATACACAAATCTCATTATTTTTTCATTATTTTTACAAGGTCTTTAGTTTAATGATTGCTTTTGTACTTAGTATTTATATTATTTTTAGATAAAGGAAATAGGAAATTTGAACAAATATAATTAGATTTCTTACATATGATATTTTCCTTTGCTAGAATGAATGCAATTAAACACACACGTATCATTGCCTGTTTCATTTCCCATTTTTATCAGTTAGAAGTGCCATACCCTATTGTTCTTCAACTCCCATAGGGACTTCCTACTGTGTTGTTACATAACAAGCCCCCAAGTTCTAACCTGCAGCTATTCACAAGAATAGCAGTGACCATGCCTTTAATTAAGATTATTTGCTAAGGTCTTACTGTTGACAATTCTGATAAGGAAATTGTACTTTGATGAACATTCACTATTTATAAGTGATAATTGTGACTTTAAAGAGTGTAAGCCATCCTTAAATCTTTAATCTTTTATCTGAAAGTGAAGTAAACGTTTGTGCATTGCAGAATAGGTACACGTATCAATGTTATTTGAAGCAATGAAAAGAATTTTGAACTCATGATCGTCAATACAATACATGTTATTGTTGTTAATTTTAATGAAAAAAGTAATGTAAAAAGGTAATGATTTTTTTATTTTTTTATTATTTTGATCATTACCATTATATTACCATTACTTTCATTAATATTGTTACAGACATCTTTTTTCATTATATTATCATTATTATTACTCATGTTTTCGTTCATTATCATTAATATTGTCATTAATAATGAACCCAAGCCTGGCAGTGCATCACCCAAAAGAAAATTATGCTAAAAAAATTGTAAATATAATATTTACATCTAAGTTAAAAGATTCTATGAATACCAGAGATGGATAAAAAAAAGTTTCATTGTATCATTATTAAACTATAGGAGTTCTCGTGTTCAACAGACAGTCATTCAAGGAGGCATAATTTAGTGTTTAAAATAGAAGACCATCCCTCTTTAGTTGATAGCAAAGAGTCATAGGCAGGATGGACGTTATGACCAAATTTTTGAAATTAGAATTATACATAATGTTCTTGTTCATGGGGGAAGTCATTCAGGAAAACCCCACCTCTTTAGTTGATAGCAGTATCATAGGCAGGAGGAGTTATGACCAAATTTTTTAATTATTTCCCCCCCAAAGGGGTTTTTTAAACCCACTGAGGGGCTACCCACTGACACCCTCAACTAAACCCATCCAGGGGGGGGCATCACCCCCAAACACCCCACCGGGGAGTTACATGTTTATGTTGGGTCGCCCACGTTAGTAGTAGCAGAGACAAGCTTTTGGACAAGCTAATAGTATAAGATGCAAAATTTCTAATTTCAAAGAGGCATAACTCCCATAAAAATTTGAGAATCAAAATTCCCTGTCAATATGCACATCTACATATGATGTTCTTGCTATATACCAAGTTTCATTGCTGTATGTTGAGTCGTTTAAGAGGAGTAGCGGAGACAAGCATTTTTACTACGGACGGAACGGAGTGATTAGATGTCCTTAGACCTGCTCTGCCGTTGGCGACGCAGGTAAAAAATATAGGGTTGCAAATGATTGGTTATTTCACTACCAGGTATTAAAATTTATTCAATTTAGACGGTTTGATGAATGGAAGTGCTTTTGACATATTCTTATTCATTATAGAACCATCTCATATCAGAGAATTACTCAAAAGATGTACAAGCATTCAAGGGTCCGAAGGGACGTAAGTTAGCATCTACATTATAACAAAGATAACATAGGCTAAGGTGCCATTAGATGTCCTATATTATCTTTAACATTATCTTATATTATCTTAGACTTAGTAGATGGCGAAATCTAGTTAATTGTACTTCATGCACTTCAGTGTGACCGTCTAGCAGATCTAGTTAACAACCGTTACAAGCTATTATAGAGCTAATAATATTGATGTGAACCTAGACTTAGATCCTTTATTCTTTTGACTGTATTCCATATGAATGTGCACCATCTTAACTATATATTTAACTTATATTCCTTATAGATCTACATGTAGGACCTATCAATATCCCAGTTTTATACAAAGTTTGTCGTACTAATGAATAGACAACAGTTTTTGTTATCTGTAGATCTAGGCTTCATATTATTGTTAACGCTCATAAATTTTCCCATTTCCATTCATCAAACCATCTAAATTGAATAAATTATTATCTGGCAGTGAAATAACCAGTGACACAAATTGGCACTGGCCCGTCGGCCCGAGGCCAGTACAACCTTGGAAGGGCCAGTAACTTTTTTCTAAATATTGGCCCGGATGGTGAACATAAAATTTAGTCTTTACTTATCTTGGATCATATTTATGTGGTATTCATCTAAACACAAGTAGTTTCTCCGAACGATTTTTGGCTTCCAGATTAAAAAATTCATATATGCCCCCAGAATATCAGGCCATTTTTTCCGATCAGGCAATTTTTGAAAAGTAGCTCAAAGTACATTGAACATAATAAAATTGGGTGGGTAAATATTCGTTCTCGTGAATAGAATTGAAATATTACCACTATGCTGCTTATTTCCTTCTAGAAATACATCGGAATGTCAAGGTAAAGTTGTCGTTGTTGACACCGGAATTTGAGACTAGAACCACAAGTATTTGTTTACGAAAATGGCAGACAAAATCAAACAGTTTTTTCTGTAAACTCGGGTGCATATATGCGCCCGGCAATAAAGATACGTATATTCTGGGGTGCAAATACGCACCCCGGCACGGAAAGGGTTAATGACCCCACCATTTTTCATCATTGGGGCCATTTGTCCCCACTAGATTCAAACCTGAGCAGAACAATGGACATGTATATGCGGTTTTTTAATAATAAGTGTGTGATGTCGTAGTTTTCTTGATATATGTGCACATGCGACACAAAAAGCACATATGCATTGGTTGCTGTCAGCAGGTGTGCCATTCATGTCAAACATTTTGTCTGAGTGATCTAATGAGCTGTTTACAAATCTGCGTGAACAATAAGGTAGGTTCGTTCGAAAATCTACTTGTGTATTTATCTTCATAACCACTGAAATCCATTCTGAAAAGGGTACAGATCCGTACTCCCGTATTCAGACCCTCAAATTCGTACGAATACGGCCACATTCGTACTACTTGACAGCCCTGTACTACTGAACATTAAAACTGACCACTATCAACCAGCATTGAACAGGAAAATTTATTTCCAGACTAGAGGTTGAAAATTAAATCCAAGTAATTATACAAATTGTATAATACTGTAGGTAAATTTATTTAGAGAAGTACTAGTTTTCATGTTATTCTACCAGTAGTTATAGTGTAAAAAGGCACCTGTGCAGTGCGAAATATATACTTAGAATTTAAAATCTGATCTTCAGAAAATATTTGAACAACAAAAAAGATACAAAAAATAAAAATGAAAGTTAAGAAATAATAATACTTTTTTTCAAACTTGTTGAAAAGTGACACATAAAACTTTTTGTTTACTTTTTTACTCTCACTGTTCTTTGGGAAATATATAATATATACAGTTTTTGTTTATTTTCTTAAATAGTGACACACAGATGCTTTTTGGCGTTTTTTTTTCAGATAAAAAATTTCTCAAAAAAAGGACACAGGACTCTATGGGCTTATTTTGGACCCCATGTAGGGCCCTAGACCAAGATGAGGTACTAGAATAAGTGCAATACAATATACAAATCGCAGAATCGCAGTGTGTAAGACGGCCTCGGTCCTGTTGCTGGATGTGCATCACAGTTCCATGAGGGTGCAACTTTCAACACCAGAAACCAACAACAGATGTATTTCTTTCTTGAAAAGAAAGATGATACAGGAACCAACAAAAAGCGTTGGAGTAAGCAGTGCCATGAGGAAAATGGCTAGAACACAGAGGAGGGACGCCAAGGGTCATTCTGCTGGAATAGCCACACTCATAGCACACCTGCATGTAGAGGCAACCACCCGTTTCCCAATTATCAGCATCCCACCACCTCGTTTTCGTGACCAAAATTAAAATTAAAACATCACTTAGATCACTGCACACTCACTTGGTGCATTTTAATGTTTAAACAATTGTAACACAGCTATTAATGAACCCACAATAGTGTTTGACGTGTCAAGATAAAGCTACTTACTTATATTGTCGCATGAACACAATGGTTATGATTCATTAAAATTATATGATCCATGGTGCAATTAGTTGCATGCACACCCATTTCGTGCGTGACAGTAACAGGCTTTTTGAACATGTTTATTTACATTAGATCTTACTAGAAATTTAATTTGCAGTGCTCTACTCAAAACCTCAGTGTCTGATTGAAGGAGCTAGACAAAAACGTGGACAAAGACATCTTATTAGAACGCATTAAATGTGGTTTAACAATAATTAGCAAAGATTTTGTTGTCAGAAGTGTAGACAATGAGAATTTTTCTTCAACACGTGGTTCTATGAGGAAGGAAGTAGATGACCAAATTATTGATGAAATCAACAACGGACAATATGTAATAACTGAAGCAAAACCTTTTAACCACACAAGTTGGGAAGTTGGATGGACATTTGGAAAATCAATAAATTGAGATGGAGGGGGAGGGGGTGGGCGAATGTAGGAAATCACAGTACTGCCGCAAAATATATATATACTGACAATATGGCATCTAAGTACGCTGAGAGGATTGTTTAAGCTATTGGCTATCGACAATTTACACTTAGGTGACCAGCATAAACTGGGTTGCCCAACACATTGACGAACCACATGTATGTAGATTGTATGTTTTTTGCAGGAACACAAGAACACCAGTGGGCTTCCATATAGAACCAATATCTCCGCTTCTCCCTGTACTTCAACAAGACACCATGGAATAATGAATTTGAACAAGAAAAAAAGCTCCACTGCATCAAGTGACAGAGCGAAATCCTCCCTTTTGTTACCGAATGGTGAGATTTCACCCAACTTTTTAAACAAAAAGAGCACTAACCTTGTGTCTTTGGCGGGTGTGGTTTGTTGACGGGCACAGTGGACTTATCGTTAGCGCCATGTGCTTTATCTGGAAAACAACATTCCTATAAGCTATGGTTTGATGGAGGTTCATTTATCCTGGATTTGATAGACAAACATACATAGTTATACATTTTAATCAGGATAATAGTCAATTTTATACATTGAGCTTTCAACAGGAGCTCCTGTCTTGTTCACAATGACGTCACGAGTCATCACTGTCTGCGCTGGAAAGTCCCCAGCTCCGTACAGCTACCTTCCCAATGTATCCAGTTAAAAGAGGTTGTAAATTACATGTATATTAACAAGGCAAATTTACTTGTTTTATACCTACCAGAGTTGCCATCCTTACTGCCGACTGATGGCGCAGCTTTAACCTGAAACAAAAATTGCAATAACAGTTTTGTGTTTCTAATATTTTCAGGAAAAAGAATAGGGGTATATGAGGCAAATTCCATGGTTTTGAGTGATTCTTGAATATACATGCTCCAACATGCACTATTAGCCGAACTAGAATATTTTGTGGCTATTAAATTTTGCGATTTTCATCTATAAATTATTTTGTGACTATTCAATTTTGCTATTTTGGTCCATCCTGGATCTACTTAACGTAGGCTATTAATGTTTGCTGGCTATTTGAGTTTGCGTTTTTGCACCTACCCACAAAATTCGCGAATTAAATCGTGCGCAAACATTTCTAGTTTTACAGTATGTATGGTTGTCTACTTACTGCTGCATGCTGCACCATCAGGTCCTTCACAAACAGTGGCAGCTCTAACATCTTAGCAGCAGCGAGGGTCCGGTAGTAGTGCCTGCAACATATACAAATCTTCATAAAAAGAAAATAATTCAAATAAAAATACTATGGTTTATGAAAATACATAAATATCATACATAGACTTTCAATGCATGTTTAACAGTACATCACACAAGCATATCATCCACATTTCATCAAATAATCTTTCAAGTCAACTCCTTGTAAAAGGAGACCAACTGAATATAAAGAATTCGATATTTCATCACTTAACACCTGATAATTTCAAACCAAAATGGAAGAATAATTCTTATCAGGGTTCCCACTCTTTCTGCCTGATAAAAATCAAGCCTTTCTCCAGGATTTTTCCAGGTTTCTCCTGATGATCTTTTTTTTATTCATTTTTGTTTATTATCGATGCTTTAAATATTGATGCATGTCTTTTCATATGATGTACCAGTGATTGTTGTGAACAGAAATAGCCCAAAATGAAAAATCATATAAAATCTTTTAAAAATTCCAGCAAGGAAGATACAGCTTTCAATCAGCTTGTTGAAATTTAAGGGCGGAGTCATAATTTAAGGCGTGTGTGTGTGTGGGGGGGGGTGCAGGGATAGACTTAAGTATGACAAAGATACCGGTAATCAGGACTGCCTGGTTTGAAAATCTACCAGTCCTGCCGATTATCAGCAGGTCCTGACCAAGCGCGATACAGTTTTTCAAAATGAATTTATCAAAATGTCTTCCATCATTCTGGCTGTATGGAGGCCACGTCAGTACCATCCAACCATTCAGAGCTGTCCACGTCAACGCATGTGTTCAAAATCTAACTAGAATCTAGTAAAATCATGCCACGCCAATCCCACTTCCCATCAATTCAGCCTTGTCCATGCCAACCCACCTGTTAGCCAGTGTTCAATCTAGCTTTGCATTGGAGGGGGAGCCCTACGGGCCCATTCACCTTCAAAGCGCATTTTTCTACTTATAATAAGCAATAGTAAGGGCAAATATATTATATACCCCCCCCCCCATGTATTGTAAAATACTCTGTGGCAGGGCTGAACGCTAGCTAGTGCCCTGGTGTCCTGGGCACATCAAATCTTAGAATCCTGTGCCCTGATGGGCACACCATAAAAAAGTACCAGTTATTAAATTTTAGCTAAACTCGACCATCATATCCACAATGTTGTATTCCCTATGGTGAAGCATACAATGTATAAATGAAGGTTTCATGTTGATCTGATAGTTGAACTATTATTTCATTTTATTTTTTATTTTGCCGTCTGCGGTTTAGCTAAAAAATTTCAGGGCACATAAAAATGAGATCAGGGCACATGGATTTGGACTATCACGTGCCCTGTTGGGCACGCGAAAAAAAAAGTTACTGTTAAGCCCTGTGTGGTGAAAAAAAAATCATTTGGAAAAAAAATCTAGATATCAAGGGACTCAATTTTAAGAAATATCACCAATATCAGACAAGAATGGATAAAGTTTAGTGACATGTATTACTATATTTCTTGGTCTTTTTTTTATAATTTGATTAGACAAGCGTGTGTGATTTTAACCCTTGACATGTAAGGCCATTGTTTCATTATATAAATCCTTCATATGGCATTTGGAAGCAGTGTCATCGGGATGAAAGTTCGATAACTTTATGTAAAGCCTCATTAAGAATGATCTCACATACTTTATTTTAGTGTTAATTTAATGTCTTAAGCGTGTAACAAGAAATTTCAACATATTGACATCAGTTTCCTTACCAGTCGCCATGTTGGCAAGTGGGTACATACTAGTGCTAGACGCATCATGCATTTATCACAACGCAAACAAGCAGCGCGCAGACACGTTTTTCCCACGCTACCGGCGTGAGCCAGCCGGTGGTGGCACTCTGAATGTTAACAAATATGGCCACGCCCATGCAAGCGATACTACTAGTAATTTCGTCCGACGAATATTTAGAAATTAAATTTTTAATAATTTTCGTGCCTTTTCCCGTACGATTGCCATATTCCCGCCGAATTCAAGCCCTTCCCGGACATTTTTCAAATTCATGCCTATTCCCAGAATTCCCGGGAACATGGGAACCCTGTCTTATAATATTCCTTATAAGACTTCATTATTCATTTAACTGACATTTCAAATCAATCAAATCGAGTTCTTTTACGTGCACAGGGGTCACTATCCTCACGCCTTTTGACAAGGCTTTCGAACCTCACGCTTGGTGTCGCCACCATCTAGTATTATACTCAACTGAGGCGACACGCTCAGTGGTGATCAGCAGCGCAGTAGCAGACATATGACGTAACTGTTTTGGCGACACTAAGTCTGTCATGGCCGGGACACAAACTTGCGATGCAGGCAAACCACGTTTTCAGGTCATAAGCTCTAACCACTGAACCACTGAGGACCAATAATGTCCGTGATTCAACCTTGCTCAGGACATCGCAGATTCGTTAGATTCTATTACACTCTCGATGATGCAGTTTCAGCATTTGTCAAATGTGTTTGCCTCTGCATGGACCCTCACAATACCCTGACAATACCATGTACATGCACTAAAAATATGGGTTTATATGACCTTAAAGAGTATAGTTCCATATATTAAGTCTCTTTGTAAAGATGGCGATGAGACGAATGAATTACCACATCCTGTGGTTTATCAAAAACAAGGAAGAGTATTTGAAGCATCAAATGTGCAGGGTAAACACGGTAAAATGTGCGTAAATAACATCATTGAAATTAAAACTAAATATCATAACCCTCTTTATTTCTTGGAAAATTAACATAAAAATGTGGAGTTTTGCGTTTGTTATTGACAGACGTGAATATGAAATGGAAATTATATGTATTTTGATACAAACGTCTGGTCAGTGTTTTTTTTTCTAATGACATGTGGAAAAAAAATGAAAAACTGCAGAACATAGAATTCAGAAGCATATTCACAGAAAAACCTGTTTTTCATCTATTTCTGCAGATAATTCTTCCATAGATTAAACTGCGGAAATGTGTCTGAATACTCCGCATACAACTTTCCGTGTATTTTTAAAAAAATCCGAGGTCATTCTACAGCCGGGCGAGGCAGTAGCTGATATACCACCCATCCATATACAATTTTTTCAAAGTGGAAGACAATGTTACGCTGAACTTATAGGTAGTTTTTATGAAAATTTAGTGTTGAAAATGGCTCAGAATGCACAAGTGAGCACCCTGAATTGAAAAAAATTTCCGGGGGAGCATGCCCCCACACACCCCTAGCATGTGCGTGTCTACGGCACGCAGGTGCATGCCTGCGGCCTGCACACTGGGGAAAAACTGGATCTGGTTCCAGCTCTCTTGAAGGCTTCGCCCCCCCCCCTATGTTTATTTGCTTCCTACGCCTATGTGAAATCAATATTAATCATATAGGCACAAAATAATCAACCATAATTTTTGCAAAATAACTCACTTTTAATTATCTTGTAGAGATTGAGCCACCGTCAGATTAAACCGGATTTTAGCTGAATTTTTCATTTGACTGTGCAAACCGCCATATTTGAAACCCGGATGTTGTCTACGTAGAAATATTTGATTGACACAATGCACACGTCACCAATAATATACACTTTCATATCTTACACTTCTTTAATTCCACTAAATAAGAACTATAATTTCAGTCATTTTTCGTGACAAGTGTCAGTGATCTATGGCCATAAGATAAGATAAACTTTATTTAAAGTCGATATGTACTAGTATATATTAGTACAGCAATTGACACAACTCTAGATCTAGGGAACTTTTTTTGACACAAACACAACTTTGTATCACCATGATATACCACCATTGGAATTGCAAATAAAACTAGATATCAATACAGGTTCGGGAAGTAACAAGTTTGGATTAATAGGAATGGGGAACAAGTCAATAAATGCAAAATATCGAATGAAGCCCTGTACGGGACTAAAAATTGAACCCCAAATGACAACAACATATATCATACGTGAACTATAAATTACTCTAAGAACGTTCACGATACAATATCCCTAATTGTTTACAGTACAAATTCACTCATTTTGACATACCTTCGGTGCCACATTCATAGCTCTTAAAATGGATACACGAAATAATTTCTCTGCCTTTAAGTTGTACAAACTACGGACGAACCAAATGTCGTTTTGTTACTGTCTCATCAGAAATGTTATACTCGTAGATGCGCTCGCCAGCACTCCGTCAGACGTTAGCAGTCCGTCACACGTACATTTTAGTGTCGTGACGGACTGCTAACGTCTGAAGGAGTGCTGGCGCGCGCCTCTATTAAAATTAAGTGCTGCCGTCTACCGGTAACTACATTATCATAAAATAAAGCGACCGTACATGGGCGCCACCTATAGGTAATAATAAACACAAAATACGACGATCAAGAATCGCTCGTAACAATTCCACTAAATAAGAACTATATTTTCAGTCATTTTTCGTGACAAGTGTCAGTGATCTATAGGCCATAAGATAAGATAAACTTTATTTAAAGTCGATATGTACTAGTATATACTAGTACAGCAATTGACACAAGCTCTAGATCTAGGGAACTTTTTTTGACACAAACACAAGATGTCAACAAGGGAATGCATAAATTAGTGACACAAACACAGGTCTGGGTCTAGGTGATAACTGGCAGGAAGTTTCACACACGCCAGTGGAGTGTGTGGCTGCTAGTCCAACAGCTCCTCAACTTTGGCTATAAACTGATCGATAGAGCTGGCCTCTGCGATAACGCAAGCTGGTTCCATTGTACAACAAAGGAGTTTTTCAACTCCCTCAAAAAAAAAAAAAAAAAAAAAAACAAAAAAAACACGTTATTATGGAACATCCGACAGTTGCCCTAGGGTGCATATGGATCTGAGGCCTGGATCAACAGACACTTCACAGCAAACTGCAGTCAAGACCAAAGTAAACTTTCAAAGTCTAGCCTATAATCATCAAAACTGATGGCTGGGAGTATTCACTAAGATTCAGATCATTCGTCTGGGATCGTACCATATTCTAAATAATTAATAGACTTTTGTCCATCTTTCTTGCAATAATTTGCGGCTTCGAGGGCCGTCCCTCTCTTCTTCTTGGGGTGTATTTGATCATTATCGAACAATTTTTTAAACGCCGCTCATCCATTTTCTATTGACGAAACAAACATACCTTATATGTGCGGTGTGCCCGACTCCGCGACTTCATGCGCCATCACTCCATACTCGGTCAATTCAGGATTGCTTAGAACCTTTTTAATTTCGGCCTAATCGCTTGTATCGTAATTATTAAGGGTAAATACCCAATGTTTTGTTTTCGGTCCGACACCCGGCATCTTGATATAGTACTTACATACGGGCATTTGGGGCATAAACGGTCGTTTAATTGTACGTATGACGTAAAATACTACATTTCCAGGAAAAGTGGACAGGGGACCGCAGTGCCAGGTGTGATGTAACGCAGCAGAAAAAGGAGAGAGAGGTCACGGGATGGTATTTAACCTATAGCGAGTGTCTATATACTCTATAACATGAAAGAGTTCCCAGTTTGTGATTGAATATTAATTCTTTGAAGCCAATTCGTGCAATCGATTCTACTGGCAATTAAAGGACATGGTGTTGTGCATCTGATGTGAAAATTGTAGATTTTTCCTCCAAACGGTTCTATTTTTGTTGGTCCATTATAGATCTAGATAAAAAGCACATGGCAGTAGTAAACACAGTCACGTGGTAATGTTTACATCGTGGCCCTTTAAAAGTTGTTTTTGTAAACAAGATGAATGGTGATGACTATGGAATATTTGAACTGAGTGACAGTAACAAATAGATGTTAAATATTTGCTTTCTGTATATATTTATATTTATGGTGTCTCTGTTGGTGAGAAATACACATGGATAATAATAGCATCACCAGACCCAGTACTCTACATATATTAAGTTGATTATTTTTCAGAAAAAAGTGTCATCGTTTGAAAAGCATTGATTTGTAAGTGTGGCAATGTTTAGATGGTGATTAGTGAATATACTGGACTTCTGATAGCATGCAGTAGATATTCTGTCATCCTATGCAACCCAAGAAATATAATCTAAAATTAAACAAATTGCAAATGCAAGAAATATACACGTCAGAAAGCTAGTTGCTTATAGAACTCGTATAACCATGGGCCCCTACAAGGGAGGGGATGGGGTGGTGTTAGACCTGTGAGATAGTTATCATTATCATGCTAATTAATGTGTATGTATGAAATAATACCAAGTCTAATTGTGTTAGGCTAGAGTGGGGCGGTATGTAAACTGTTGTGCTGTAAACTGTTACACTATACACATTTCTACTGTATACTAGTACACCACACACATTACTAAATAATAGTAGTAATGTGTATGGTATAATGTTTGTAAATCAGTGTACTAGTACATGAAGTATTGGGAGGGGTCTTACCGCCAAAAATGGTTTGCATGTGCCACAGGGTGTATGAAGTCAGTACCTAGAACTATAGTGCCAAGACCGAGGATGTCAGACCCAGAAACATAATGAAGCTCTGAACTAGTACCTAAAAATATAATATCATATGCAACATAAAAGTTTTTAAAGTCAAAATGCTACTAAAGGATGATGTGAAGTAAAGCAAAGAAAATTTTATTACCTAATAGTATAACGATTTGTCAATATTTGCATGAAAATGTCAGATATATGGCCCCAAAATATACAGAATTTTGAAAAATTTATGACCCAAAAATATAATGGACATTGGACAGCTAAGCGCCAAAAATGTGGAAAGTTGTAAATTGGATGTGACAGTGTAAATAAAATTTGTAAGTTGTATTCTGTCAGCGCTGTATCTGATCAAGGAAACTGTTTTTACCCTAGAATTTTTAAAAAAAATCATGCGTGGAAACACGATGGTAGGAAATCGTGGTTAGATTTATAATAAATATATTAGCATATGATAAAAGTGCTATTTTATTTTCAGGTCGCTATGGAGCATGTTCAAAATACCACCATAGCATCCAGATTGGAAAAATCCAAAAGAAAGACTACTGCATCTAATACAAACGTCAATACGGGTGTAAAACGTCTTAAAAGTAGTGCTAACTCAGGTGATAATGTGAAGAGTAAGGTAAAGAATAAGTGTTGAAGGATAAATCAAACTCCTCGAACATCAGAAGTAAACGTAATCGTTCATCTTCTAATAAAATTGAATCACTACATGTAAATGACAGCATCAGTACAAAATCTAATATTGGGTCAACTCCTATGACAGACAACATTGATAGTGGGAAAAGCATAGTAATAATAATAATAGTATATTCACGAGCTTTCATCATCTTACTGATCTGTTATGCATGTAGAGGTCAAATGTCACCCATACTGCAGCTTTTGTGTGTTATACTAATAGACATTGGATATCTTTAAGGGACGGTGCAATATTTAACAGGCAGGGGGACCGGTGCATATCGAAAAACTTGAAGAAAATCCTGATGTCCCATGACCTCTATTCATAAAAAAAAGTCCGCGTCCCCCCCTATGAATATTCGTGTGACTGATTTGTACCGATTCGCTCACGTCGAGGTGGGATTTCAGCAGCTGAAAAAAGTACATGTCCCATGCCCAATGAGAATGAAAAATCATCCGGTCCCCCTACTTTGCACCTTGAAAAAAGTACCTGTCCCCCTACCAAATGCACCGGTCCCCCTTCCTGGTAAATATTGCACGGTCCCTAAAGAAGACAATGTTTTAAAACAGTGCTCGTAGTGTTGAAAATTCCCCATCCTGCTCAGCCATACACCCTTCACAAGCAGTATCCCATTAATTATGGTCTTAAAATCATCCTACCCATAGGCAGATCCGGGGTGTGACTATGTAAAGTCACCTGAAACGCCGTTTGCAAGTGTGTGATATTGCCACGAATCGCTCACCAAGTGACCGCCACACGCCACACAGGACACGCCATTGCACACACGAACACATTTTGTTAATTTTTGTCAGCAACCAGCAGACATTTTGGAGTGTTTCAAAGCTCTCCTACAAGCAGAGACCCAGGCCCATGGCCACCCCTCACACACCACACCCACGTACAACCCAATGTATGTAGCCTTTACCAGCAGAAGTTTTACCCCCGCAAATAACGTACGGCCGTACAACTTAAAAACATGGTGGCTGCGAGTTAATAATGTGGCGGAATGGCAAATGAGCCACATATAAAGTAGATATAAAGTCAATTATTTCAAATCCACGATTGAAATGTGTACCCATTATATTCTCAAAGAAAAAATGAAACGCACTTTGAAGAATAAGTATAGAGCTACATAATATCTGTGTCAAATTTTGATTGCTGTCAGTGGTAGCTGTTCTAAGCCCACCTTTGTAGGTTCACTTCACTGTACATGATACGTGATTGCTATTACTTTCCTCATATGTACCATAAAAGTCACGGCACGTCGGGAACTTGGCAACCTACACGTCTACAAACCCATCGTGTGTATAGACTTAACCAATTCCAATAGGGGCTTGGGTATAAATCGGTCCATAATATTTTTTGCCTTTTGATTTAAAAGACGCCAAACAGTCAGACTTTTGTATTGGTAGAGGGAGACTATTCCAATAATTAATGCTACAATAAAAAACGGTTGCTGTCCATGAGACTTAGCTTTTGGTATCATGTACACCAACTCTTTTTTCCTAGTATTGTATAAGCTTAACATCGTATAAATATGCGGGGGTATTTTTGATATGTATTTCATACATTAAACATGAAGCCTTATATTCAAGTCGATCATTTACATTTAACCATCCAACTAGTTTAAAGGTGGTGCCTTCCATCATAATTAATCAAGCTCCATCTATGGAAATAAGACTCTCCATTTTAAATGGATATCTTTTTAGTTTATTGCTCCTTGTTTGTCACATGGTTTATTTTTCTATTATATCTGTATATCTCTATTCAATTTCATTTCTATTTATATTTTTTATCTATCTGTAATCTTTTATTTACTTTGTAGTATTAATATGCCTGTGATAAACGAAGTGAATCGAATCAGTCTAATTAGTGGAGAATTTTGAGTTGTTTGAAATCTTGTTTTCACTTTTGGGGCAACCCTCTAAAACAGCTGTTGACACCAATTATCATGAGTTTCTTTGATATAGTAAACTTTAGACAAGAATTCTATTATATGGGAAGCCAAGCGTTGACAGTTCCACAGTGTGAATCGTATACAGTGCAGACCCGTCAAACACAGATGACGCACGCACGCACACACACGCACACACACACGCACACACACACACACGCATGCACACACATAAACACACATCATATACAATAGGAATATAATGAAAACACAATTGACACTATAGTAAACTTCTGTCTTTATGAAACTTCTACAATGTTCGCTATTCACCCCACTGCGAGATCCGACCAGACAAGTGACAGCGACCAGAAGTGCCGCGGCCGCAACTCAACAGAACCTCCACACCAGACCCCCTCATTAATGACACCACCTTTCTAATAATTCCATTTATCGCGGTCCCAAATCTCTCTGCAGCGACTACAATAAACCTTCGTAATGAGACCACCTCTCTATTGAGAGCACTTGAGGTTAGTCAAGGCATGGACTTATTGAGCAGTTCTACTGTAGTGAGCTACTCAGACACACTGCTGCGGCTGTGGCGGGAGGGCGCAACTCACGGCGCGGTTGTGTGGGACGTGTGCGTGCGTGCGTGCGTGTGGGCGCGTGTGCGTAAAACATCTGATAACGAATTCTGCGCACAATTGAGTAGATTGTTACGCACCAGAGAGCTGTCGTCTGCAGTTATTCTTATCATAACAACGGACAGATGTTATCACTTTTGCAAATGGAAATGGTGAAATTTAGTGTAATTACTGTAATTACTGTAATTACTGTAATTACTGTAATTAATTCACTTTGGGGGCGAATTGCATTTTATTGCCATATCTAACGAGGAAATCTGCACACAATGGAGTAGCTTGTCAGACCTGTCGTCTGCAATGATTGATGTCATATCAACCTGTAGATGTTGTCAGTTTTGTTAAGATATATAGAGGCGTGCACATGAATATACTCATTTAGCTAATTATGATGATAAAAATGATGTTTTGCATTTTCTTTTGATGTGTCTTTGAATTAATGATGAACTTTCAATCGCTAAATTGCTCCTCATTAAGGCATAAAATGCTGCCGTGTTCCCTGGTACGTTTTGCGTCGTCTCTTGCCCCGTGCCCACACAGTCCCGTAATCAATATCATGCTTGTAGCGACCTGTATCAACATTGTATTGAGTTAGGAGAGTTGGTCTCCATACAGAGGTTGATTTTGGTAGCTTTGTGACCATTTGGGAAATTGAAAAGTGGTCTTATTATAGAGGTGGTCTCAATAAAGAAGTGGTCTTTATTGGGGGTTTTACTGTAACTGTCACCGAATGCGTATGATGCATTTCCTATTTACCGTGTTAATTTACCGTGTTAATCAGTGCTTTTACGTTTGCACACAACATAACACTCCTTTGTTAAGTGGAGTTAAACATAAGTCACCTATTCTCTCAATTAGTAACAACATCTGCATTCACCTTTAGGGTGGCGGGCCCCGCCCCTACACATATACCACGGCCCAGGTACTACAGATATTATTTGGTGCGTCAACTTGCATTTCCCAGTCTTGTACCCCAAACCACTTCCTGATACCCCAAACCAGGGCTCTACGTTAACTTTGGGGAGAGGTTGCCCACAGGACAACCAGCATCCAATTTTTGGTTGTCCTAACTTACCATGAGGTTGTCCTTGTTTTTGCTATACAGATATAACGTCTTAGATTATACAGCTTATTTTATTATATATCAATCATAATGTTAAGAAAAAACAAACAAAATTATTGTACACATAATGTATCTTTTCTTGTGAACAAACTTTATACAAAAATAAAAGATTGCATCGCATTCATTAAATATGCAAGTTTTTTTTTTTTTTTTTTTTTTATCCTCATGTCTATTGTACGGTTCAAAATTTTGTCATCTCAAAAGCTCAAGTTATGTTGTAATATTTTCACAAAATTTATTTTAGAAACTCCTCCAACCTTAAAAAAAACTATAATATTTGTAGGAATGAAAATTTAAGTATTTTAATGATTTTTTGTAAATAGAATACCATACCATAGAGGTGTTGAAAGTTTTGAAACTACGTAGAATGTCACAGATAATTTTGGAAAGATATGGAAATGCAAATGTTACTTGATGTGTTGGGGAATGAAAAATATTCTTGATTCAATTTAGGTGACACAGGGTTTTGAAATGCACATCTTACATTACTTTTATTTAGAAATTTGAAATTAGTTGTCCCACAGGACAACCACCCTCCAACTTTTGGTTGTCCTCATTTTAAAAATGGTTGTCCAGGACAATGGGACAATCCTTAACGTCGAGCCCTGCAAACCATTCCGTAGGTTGACAATTTCAATCCAAACTCATTTACACGTAACTTCATCATTAAATTTCACTGAATATCTTAAAAGATTATATTTCATTAGAGCATATATTCATTTAGCTCTTTAGATTATATGGTAACCGATAAATCACGTTCCATAGATTATTTGACACATGAGAACTAGTAATGTAACAGGGTCCATTTAAGATTTGACAAAAATCCCTCGTAGCGTAGATCACTGATGAGCAGCCCATTTAAA
>JAGTTF010005351.1:111704-125781 GCA_019095985.1 Streblospio benedicti | reverse complement strand
TTACAAATCTCTAGTAATTTTCTCAATGACTTCTATAATAATTATCTTATTTTCTGGATTTCACTTTATTATATTTCTGCTATCAGTATTGCGTCAATAAGTGGTAGATTTTTTTGTAAATATCATTTAGTCTAATTACTATATCTGACTCTGGTACTTTCTAATACTGCATTTTGTGTTCTCTTGCAGTTTCATACTCTCTACTCTAGAAGCATGTCCCAACCCGACCACCAAACTGCGCGGTGGCGGTCCCAGCCACTCCCAGAGGAAAGCCCAGTCGACGATATTGATGAGGCAATGGAGGCTTGGATGGCGAGACCACTGCGGCAGCAACGCTTTTAACCGTAAGAAGATGTTCTGCATGAAGTTATAAATGGAACTATATTAGGGAGCGAGCATGATTAATTGTAAAGAGGGGCAGTTATTTCGTATTGACGAGATAAACAAATTGAGCGCCCTCCCTAACTCTCTAAGTTGAAAGTCAATGCACTCCGAATATGAACATCAAAGAAACTGAGTCCCGCAATAGTTGTAGATGAGATTGTGATTAATGTGTACCCCTAACCTCATTTATTTTATCAATTACTTTTCAAGCTGTGTAATTGAAACTTTCAACAGCGCTGACATTCTAATGACATGTATCCAAATACAACCAGAAGTTTATTATTCATTGACTTTATTTGAACCAAATGAAACAAAATTGAAACATCTTTTCAACAACTATGAATTATTTCTTGAAAAGAAACCTACATATTTTCATAGATAAAAACAAACAGTGGCAGCATAACTCTATCAATCTTAATATTTTAAATACATATCAAAACCTTAACAGGGATATATGGAGTGACGGAAGGAAGGAGTGACGGTGTGACGCAATTAATGGGGTCTTACATAAATACGGGAAGATTTCTTAACAGGGAGGTACAACATGGACAATTTCCACTGTGCATTAATGGTCAACATCTCCAGTTGATTGTCCTTTTATAATTAGTAATTCACAGATATGGCTAAATGACCACTTGAGAGACAACACTTGCACCAAATACAAAAAAGACCTAACCATTACTGCCCAGTTAAGCAAACACTGGTGATTGTTTACTTTCAATGCAATTATGGCTAACTGACCACTTGACTGACTATGACATAGGTCTAACCTGCTAACTGACTACTGCGATTTAAGTTCACTGGTCAAGTGTTATGTTTATTTACTTAGCATTTGCTGACTAGTTATATCTATAACAAAGCTGCTGTAGCATATAATAATCTTTTTAGACATCTCCCTTACTATTCCTAAGGGTGTTAGCATGTCCCAGTATTATATGTTTAATGGTGTAGACCACTTTAAAGTACTACATAGAAGAGCGATTGGAAACTTTAGACGTAGGATACTTACTTGTGACAATTTTTATTACACATGATATAGCTCAAAGTGTACATTTTAAGTTTTATTCTAGTCACTCTGTAAATTGGCGAAAACATCTATTTAAAATATGCTTTACAACTAATTTCTAACTAAATTGAATACACATTTAGCAATCTATTTGCTTTGTTACAGATAGAGGAAACCCAATCCACTATATTGCTGATGTGCAGGCTAGGATGGCTGAGGTGCAGGCTAGGATGGCGAGACCACTGCAGCAGCACCGCCTTTTAAATGTAAGAAGATGTTCTGCTCTTGGCTTCTCCACCCAGTTACAGAAAAGATGAGAGATAGATTAAATGATTTTTCACAAGTATTGCAAAACATGTTTGTGTGAACCAAACCTTGGCTCTATACAATACACACAGATCATATAAAACTTGAACTATATCCAAATATTAATGTCTGCATTCTGGTATAGAATATTAGGATATCATAGAAGGAATATTCACGTAAAGTTACAACCCTATAATCGTGATTTGAGAACATTTTAACTGCCCTATTACCTTATTGGTTTTATGGCCACTAATAACAAGTGCTAATTATAACAAAAAAAATGCTAGCACTGCATTAAGTTATAAATGGAACTATATTATGGAGCAGCATGATTAATTGTACAGAGGGGGGCAGTTTTTCATATTGACGAGGTAAAAAAATGAGCGCCCTCCCTTACTCTCTAAGTTAAAATTCAATGCACTCCGAATATGAACATCACTCCCTCACTTTGAATTGAAATTGAGTGCCCCCCATCCCCACCAAAAAAAAACCACCCTCTGTACAATTAACGATGTTCACTACCTTAGTAGATGCATGGTAGAACAAAGAATAATCTGAGACATACAGCCGGATTAATGCGGTGTGCCATTTCTTTCCCGGATCACCAGTCACCAATACATCTCATCGTCTTTCACCAATTACTAGGAATAGTAATGAAATAGGTTGGATCAAATTTCACTCACTAGATACAGGCAATTGAGTTCAAGATTCTCCCTGAATACAAATCGCCAACGCTAAAATCCTATTGTTACTCTTCTCCACAGGAATCCATTGAACTGGTAATGCTGGACATGGAATTCTCAGATCCTCTGGACTTTCCGCATCCTAGTATTACACAACAACACCAGATCCTGATGGTTTCCAAATCAACCAGTTCTTGGTGTTTCCCAGGCCACCCTTGACCGATTACCGAGTTACCAGTACACAGCAGAAGAGGCTGCCAGAAAAAGAAGACATGTTCACGTGCTCAATATGTTTGGGTGCAGTGGAACCGGGACAAAAGGTGCGTGTGCTCACGTGCGAGCACAAGTTCCACGCACCGTGCGTGGACCAGTGGTTGCTAGGCAACAGGGACGTGCCCGATGTGCCGCTCCGTGGTGCAGGGATGACCAAGGCAGCTGTGGGGACTGGTCAAAAATAATCCCAGGGTTTTTAGGGTTGGGTTTTTATGTGTTTATTCTAAATATTTTTTTATGAGTCAAGTTGATTCTCAATAAGTGGTAAAGCAGTGGGTCTCATCCAATTACTCAATTCATTACCTGATTTTATTTTTTATTTTTTCTAAATTCACCTGTAGTGTTTAGAATCGATCAAGAAATTGTATTTAAAATTTGGAGTTTAGAATTTATTTTGAAATAAAAGCAGGTAATGAATTAAGTAACTGAATAACGAAATATTTAATGAATATTCGTTAAATTCTTGACAATAAAAATTCAAATATAATACAAGTGATAAAACAAATTGTAGTAAATAATGATGTGTGTTAAGTAAAAAAAAATGGAATGTATTTAAGAGCGATAATATTGAAATAACTAAAAGAAAACAGTAAAAATCTGTGTTGTTGTTTTCCAACCCTGGTGGATTTCCATTTGTATATACGGCATTATATTGAATTCCATTTTGGGGATCAAACGCCACGTCAAAGCTGTTTTCTAAAAAGTATTTTAATTCATGGAGCTGGATGATTTATGTGTGACTTCTGTATTGGTCATCTGTGGTAAAAATATTTTGGTCTTAACCAAACAGAACTATTCTGATAGTTTGTTCTTAGTATTTTCAAACCATGGATTGTGTAGACGTTTTTTGTTGTAATGAATGTTTGCATATATCTTTTATTTTAAGAAGATAATTTAATATTTTGTTAAATACAAAATAGAAATTAATAATGTAGATGTGTTGAATAATTTATTTAAATTTGACACAGTTACAGATGTCAAGTTCTTATTTAATTTCATTAATTGTTAAAGAAAAAGGAGACTAAGGATCTCGAAAAATGTTTTATATATTATTATTATTTTTTGAGGTGTTTTGAGTTTTGTCTTTAAAAGGCAGTGTGTAGAATAGTCTTGTCATATAAAATGAGACCTTTTGTTGCATACCAGGTTTTCATTCGATTTTACGATTCTTAGTCACTGTTGTCACTGTACGATGGAATGTGTATTTGTTTTGTTATGTTTGTTAAAATGTTTGCATAGTTTTAAATCAATTTTTCATTTATAATTTTGTGGTTCCTAGAAATTTTTGTGTTCATTGTCCATTAGTTGGCATAAAAGTTGTCATAAAGGTATATACCACAGAAAGAGAAATTGTATGTAATTGTCAAAAGAATGAGGAAGGCAAAAATTCGTTTAGACAATAACAGTTTGTTTTTTGTGTCAAAAAATGAATACATATTATTTATTTTTGCATTTTTTTCAAAGGTTTTTTAAAGACATCATCTAATGCCTTTACTCTAAAGCGAACATTTTGTTACACCCATCTTATATCATTACTTTTCTTGTTACAAGCCTGTACATTATTAATGGTATGTTGGTTAAGTGTATTCATTATGTTTTTAATGTATTATTCATTTTAATGTATTATTCATGGTATTTTATGTGTTCTTTTGTCAAGGCTTGACAACAAATGAAAGTGGAATTATGAATAACGTGAGTGGTCAGTTTGCGGTCAGGGAAATGAGGGTGGTATGGAGATTCCGAGCCCCTTTACATGTATTGTGCCTCATAAACTGGCATTGGAGCGGGGGGATACTACGTGTATGATAATCGTACGATGTCAGTGCATCGTCCAAATACTACAGTTTCTTCATATTTTCATTTTTCATTTCATTGCATACCAGCGAGTTCATTGTTCGTTTCAAATACCGAACCGGTTTACACAAAGTTCAGTGTTCAGTGGACACCGACTGCTGTGTTACCAGGATCACTGACCCCTTTTGGGGTGACAGTTTGTCTGGAAATGGAGACGATTGTTATTGTAATAAAAACCAAATCTGGTGGACACAAATAGTAGCAATGGGATTATGACAACCGAACGAATGGTTATTAAATTATATTTGATCACAACGTTCTCAGCACACGGATCCATTAAGATTTATTTTATTATAGTGTCATGTGTTAAAATACATATATAAAACATTCCTATGAACAAATTAGTATTAAAACACCCAACCACTAGGGTTTATAAGACACTTTACATATATTATCATTAAAATTAAAATCATCTTGTTACCATTTAAAATACAATTTATAAAATATGTAGCATGTGGTCGTATTAAAACATTTAGCAATAAGTTTGTCTCCTTTTAAACATTTTGTTTATAGTATTAGCCACAAGTTTAATAGCTGACACGTCTGCCATTATCGTACAATACTTTACTAAAGATGGTAATTGATTAAAACCATTATATTTTACATTAAACTCATTTAGCATTGCGTAGCGGAGATCATCATAAAACTTACACTCAATAGTAAAATGTATCTCATCTTCAATCTTGTTTGCATCACATAAAATACATGTTCGTAATTCTAGAGGTACCTTATTATAGCGACCCGTTTCTATATTCAGGGGTAGTGAACCACAACGAAGTTTGGCCAAAGTTGATCTGTTATATCTTGAAACTAATTTAACATATTCCTCTGTGTTTAGTCTATTTTTATGCATTCTATATGTTCGTAATTTGTTTCCATTAGGGCAATTTTTATCATCTAACATATCATACCACCATTGTTCTTGGTCAACATCTACTAGTAACTGCTTCATATCATTTAAAACTCTTGCTTGAGAGAATTCTCTATCTGGTATCACAAGACCAATTCTATTGAAGAGAGCTTTGGCTTTCTTTTCCCAAGTAGAATTTCCTCCATGGTGTTGACTAAATTGATGGATTTGGTTAGTTTGGCGTTCATTCGGTAAGAGCTGCAGACGGCAATATAGACGTGTAACCTCAATATATTGTTTATGACATTGTTTTTGCCAACCCATTTCACCCCTAGTTGCCAGGTTAGATGTGTTTGATCCGACGCCCAGGAAGAAGCGGCATGCACGATGCTGTATTGTATTCGCTATTTTATATTCCGAAGTTCCCCATAAGCCAGCACCATAGTTTAATATTGGGTCAACCAATGAACTGTATAACTTTGTATATATATCAAAATTGAATCCTCCACATCTCTTAAATTTAGACATAAGAGCTCCGAGGGCTCTCCCTGCCGATGCAGTGAGAGGCTGGACTGTATCTTTTAATACCAAATGTTCACTGAGCCAAAGGCCAAGATACTTGTACTTTGTAGTTATGTCAATGTGACCCTCTCCATATTTGAAATCATAGATCGTTCTTGGGATGGATTGATGTCGAAAATGTACCAACTTAGTTTTATCCAAATTTAATGATAACCGCCATTTGCTGCACCATGTAAAGAGACAGTCTAACATAGTTTGCATCTTATCCTCGCTGTCTGACAACAGGGCGATATCGTCTGCAAACATCAATATAATAATTTGGTTATCACCCATGTTGATTCCACACTGTAGATCTTTAATTTCACGTGCCAAGTCATTGACGAATATTGCAAATAGGGCTGGGGAAAGCAGACAGCCTTGTTTTTACTCCATTAGGGACTTTGAACCAATTTGATAACATACCATTCAATCTCACTGCACATTCTACATTATTGTAAAGTGGCCTTAAGCATTTTACCCTGCAACCCAATCCTCTGAAGCTTGTACCATAGACATATCCTATCAACACTGTCAAAAGCTTTCTTTGCATCTACAAAGCACACATAAGCAGATTTTTTATTTGACTTTTGATAATTTATAACATTATGTAGCACATACAGATGGTCTAGGCATGACCGGTTACGGCGAAAGCCATTTTGTTCATCCACAAGAATTGAGTGCTCTTCCATCCATTTTGACAATCTATTATTTAAGACCATACAATATATTTTGCATGGGATGGAGATTAGTGTTATTCCACGATAATTCAATGGGTTGCGAGGATCATTACTGGCTGACTTAGGAATGGGATGTATTATGCCTTTATTCCAGTCGCCTGGTACAATTCCCAAGTTGAAGGCACTTGTAATTATCCTATGTAGCATATTAATACAACAATCATTTTTTAAAACTCTGCAGGGATGTCATCAAACCCCTTGGCTTTTCCTGCCTTTGCCCTCAACACCGCATTTTTTACTTCATCTATACTGACAGGTACATTTAAAACTTCAGCATTATGGTTTTCATTAATGGGGACAATGTTACCTCCAGACACTTCTCTTGTAATATTCACCAAATGCTCATCGTCATAAAGTGTTTCATTTGTATTTTCATTTTGATAAATACTAGCAAAGTCATTTTGCCATTTATTTAAAACAGAGTCTTTGTCAGTCAAAATTTCTCCATTTCTATTTGTAACTTCCCATGGTATGAAATGTTTTCTCTCACTTGATAAGCCAACTTTTCCTATTTTCTTCCAAAACAATGACTGATCTTTTGACTCATAACAGTCTTCAAGTACCTTCATTTGTGAACATTGATACTGTCTCTTTGCCCTTTTAAGTAGTCTATCAAAATATTTTCTGTAATTACAATAAATAGTCTTCAGATGCTTTTTATTTGGCCCATTTTCACGTATCCAGTTTTTCTCAGCTTCTGCTTTATCATTCCATGCATTCTGAAGATCCTCAGACCAATAGGGTTTGTAAAATGACTTTGCTGGTTTAAAACCACTATATGTTGATTTTATGCATTTTACCTTTAGTTTCTTGTCCATTTCTGTAATAATGTTATTGACAAATAATGTGTATGCTTTGTTAAGGTCATTTTCATTTCTGATATTATCCTCAATGGACCGAATGGTGACATTAACAGTCTGAATTATGTTTTCATCATTGAAGAAATTTGCAGGTAGATCATCAACAGCATATGTCTCTTTGATATAGTTATCTTTTTGCACATTGACTTGCGGTATTTGGTCGTTTGCAGCAGTTTCAGGTAACTGTAAATTCCATGATAAAACGCTGTGGTCAGGCAGGATGGTGGGGGGATGCAATCCATATACATTCACAATATTTGATATGGTTGAGACTTTAAAATTCGACCAGTATTGCAATTGTTCGTAGGGTACCCAAGCATAATCTACTACAGATTTTCCCTTTATTGAAATATGCGTGAAATTGTTGTCCTCTTTACGTCCTGACCGTCCATTAAGCAAACACATATTGCATGTGGTTAAGTGGTCATAAAAGGTATCACCATATTCATTACATGAGCTATCTATTGTGTCTCGTAATGGTACCTCGTCCACATCTTCTATAAAGTCTTGTATACATCCGAGACGAGCATTTACATCCCCACAGATGCACAACAAGCCCTGATTTTGATAACTGTATACTTGGTGCATTAATTTGTTAAAGAACATATCACCATCCACTTTATAGCTGGAATCCTTTGGGGGTAGATAACATGTACAGAGGCACAAAACAAAGTCAGCATATTTAGCAGAGAGCTTTAACCATAATATGTCCTCTTCAGTATTATCTAGTATCTCTATATTGAAGTATTCTTGCACTCTATTATGCACCAGCATGCCCACTCCACCTGCACCCCGCTTTGCTCTTCTATGAACTTTCTTTCTATTTTGGCCAAACCACTTGTAGTTCACCACCTTAATTGTATCATCCTTGACTAACCAGGTTTCATTTAAACACAATATATCAAAACCTAGAGCATTAAGAATCGACTCCCTGAATACAGAGTTTTCATTTTCCTTGGAAGACCATGAATTACAGTTCCAGGTCCCCACACGCAGGCATGGTGGGTGTTCGGTCTCCTATGCACGCTTCACCAATTTCACCCCTTTGACTGTGTACTCTTTTTCTTTTCCAGATAGGGCCAGGAGTGTGTGGAGGTTACCCTTTGCAATGCGTGCTTCCAACGACAAGTCATTCTCAATGTATACATTTTTGTAGGCATCACTATTTTTTAGGCAAGGCTTTGCCTTAAAGACTTTGCCAATGCATTTTGGTGATTCCAAGGTTACTGTCACACCGCCAGGATGACCATTTCTTCCAGTAGGACGCCTTGTTGCCGACACAATGTTCATATCATTTAATTTTAGACCATCTTTAAAGAGCCTTTCGACAGCCCTCAGTGTGGCCTGGTTATTCTCCTGTTCATTTTCAGCTATTGGCAAGTTCCTCACAAAAACATTTCGGCTCCTGTCTATGGGCAGTTTTGCAGTACCTGCATAGTCTTTTGGAGGTTGATTCTCGAGTGCCTTGACACGCTCTGTGAGCTCTCCAATTTCAGCTTCAAAGTAGGTCTTTATTGCTGCAATTTCAGCTGTGATGGTATCTTGTAGACGCTGTGTAAAGGTCAATTCAAGACTATCAATCCTTGAATTCACAGACATTTGCAGCTTATTGATAGCATTTAGAACAGCTTCTTGGTTAGCTTCTCCCATTTTGGTATGTTTTGGGGAATTGTCTGACTTTGTATTTTCTTCAGGAACACTACCACTGAGCTTCGATTTTTTAGGGGATACGGATGAACAGTCCCAACTTCTACTGCGTTTCTTATTAGATCCAGATGCTAGTGTAATAGTTTTTCTTGCTTTACACTGCTTGACCATGGGTTTCTTCACCGGGTTCATATCCTTTCGTACCTTTTAATTGTCCCGACCTTAGCACCCCAAATGTGTAGGACAGCTTGCACAATTTTCTAAAAGCGTTGTCTACTCACACAGTGTTTACTGTGTTTACTAGAAATCCAGGGTTATATATGTTGACATGTATTAACAATATTATATAGATCCGATGCTATTGCATCGCTCAAAAACTACTTAACTAGTATTAAGTTTCTCTTTCTCCATAGCAACTTCGCTGTGTGTTGGGGCTAAATAAAAACACGATTTACACAAATTTCAGTGTGCAGCGGACACCGACTACTGTGTTACCAGGATCACTCCCGCAGTGTGGTGATGAAGGTTTGTATTGGAAGAGAAACAATTGAATTGTAATGAAAGGCAAATCCGGTAGACACAAATAGTAGCAATGGGTTATGACAACCGAACGAATGCTGATTAAATTATATTTAATCACAACGTTCTCAGCACATGGCTCCATTAAATTGGGACCTTTCTGAGAACGTACGTTTGACGTAAGAAAAGGCTTGAAATCGCAGCACGTGCATCTCACAAACAAACGCACGTGTTGGGTGCCTGCTGGTATGAGGCAGTCACGTTGATGAACTGTTATTATGATACAGACTACACCACTATATTAAAATGTGTACGGGTATAAGAAAACGTTTGTCTGACGTCCATACAAAGAATCAGTGCTGTAGTCCGTACATAAAGCAGTTATAAAGTACCATGAAATCGCTTGTGATTTTTGTGATTATGATTTGAAACTGTGTGTTGCAAATCGATAGAATACCATTTGAAACAAGTATGTGATTGCAACTAGCGGGTAGAAAAGAGAATAGGTTTGCAATTATATATGTATACAAAATGGTTGATGGGGATATCTATTTTCATGATTATTTATTGGTGAATAACGTGGGCAAGGCCGTAGCTACATATGAGGCATGGGAGGCAATTGCCTCCTTTGTTTTTGGGGAGTTTTTTTTTCAAACCCTGAATAGAACTGAGAGTTAACAGATTTGTTTTCATGCTCCAAATATATTTGAGAAAATGCTACTTTCATTTTTAAATATTTGAAAAAAATTTCTCCAAATCAACATAACTGTGTTTTATATCTGACCTAGGAAATTAAGAAAAGGGCCTAAACAGAAAAAATATGATCAGAGGGGCGGTCTGCCCCAATCCAAAATATCAAAAGATGCGCCCACAATGGCCTGCACCTTCAAAACATATTTTTCCTCTGTTTTGTCAATCCTGGCTACGGCCCTGGGCGTGGGAAATGTGAAATCCCAAATTAGATGGTGTGTTCCAATTTGTTTCTAAGTCTCAAATGATTGTGGTGGTGTTTGTTAAAAAAAAAATGATGTATCTTTTAAATTTCATGAAACATCTCTCTCTCTATAGTAGAAGAATATAAATTACTTTGGGTTGTTTTTTAAGACTGTTATAAAATGCAACCAAAGTGTGTTCAAACAGCATGTCATATGTGTACTAAAGATAAAATTATTCATTAAATCAACAATCATGTGCTTCAAAACATGGTAAAGCTAGGAACCTTGACGCCAGCTCCCTTTTAACTAGCCAACCGATTTGTGGGTAGGCTAGGGAACCAACATCCTGCCAGCCGACGACGACGTCAGGTTTTTATCAATACGATTAACCTTTTGGCGGCAAGTCTTAGGACTGCATGAAACCAATGGAATTTAGTGAAAACTATCAGGTTTAGGATGATTTTTAAAACAAATTAACAAGGCTAGTAATACTCAAATAATTAATTACTATCTTGTGCAGATGAGCATTCAGTAGGCATCTTATAACATTAGAGTTTTCTTGTTACAACAATCAAACAGTATTATTAATGGTATGTTTGTTAAGTTTGTATTCATTATGTTTTTAATGTATTATTCATTTTAATGTATTATTCATGGTATTTTATATGTTCTTTTGTCAAGGGTTGACAATAAATGAAAGTGGAATTATAAATAACGTGAGTGGTCAGTTTGCGGTGCGGGAAATGAGGGTGGTATGGAGATTCCGAGCCAGTTTAACATCTATTGTGCTGCATCAACTGGCATTTGAGCGGGGTGGAACTATCTGTATGATAATAGTACGATGTCAGTGCATCGTCCAAATACTACATTTCTTCATATTTTCATTTTTCATTTCATTGCATACCAGCGAGTTCATTGTTCGTTTCAAATACCGAACCGGTTTACACAAATTTCAGTGTTCAGTGGACACCGACTACTGTGTTACCAGGATCACTGACCCCGTTTGGGGATGAAGGTTTGTCTGGAAATAGAGACGATTGTTATTGTAATAAAAACCAAATCCGGTGGACACAAATAGTAGCAATGGATTATGACAACCGAACGAATGCTTATTAAATTATATTTAATCACAACGTTCTCAGCACACGGATCCATTAAGTTGAGACCTTTCTGAGAACGTACGTTTGACGTAAAGAAAAAGGCTTGAAATTGCAGCACGTGCATCTCACAAACAAACGCATGTGTTAAATTGAAATGGAATGAAGCAGTCACGTTGATGAACTACAATTATGATGCAGACCTACACCACTAATTTAAAATGTGTACGGGTATAAGGAAAACACGTTTGTCTGACGTCCACACAAAGAAGCAGTGCTGTAGTCCGTACATGAAGTTATAAAGTGCCAATCGCTTGTAATTTTTGTGATTATGATTGGAAACTGTGTGTTGCAAAGCGATAGAAGAATACCATTTTAAATAAGTATGTGACTGCAACTAGCAGTGTAGAAAAGAGAAGAGGTTTGCAATTGCATAGGTATACAAAATGGTTGATGGGAATATTTATTTTAATGATTTTTTTATTGGTAAATATCTTGGGAAATGTGAAATCCCCTGAAAGAAGGATATTCTAACTCGATGTCATTAACTTTCACAACAGGATTTCATCCACCAGGAATTAAATACTTGTTATCATGTGTATGCTTTGTAGGATTTGTGGGAAAACGTCAATATTCCATTTATTACTAAGTGAGATATCAAAGGCAAACTTTGACTTATGTTTTGCTCACATTTGGATCTCTCGGCAAACCTCACATTTGTAAGTGAGAATTCAGTCGTTCAAAAGACCTTATATCTAATAGTTTTTATTTCTATTATTACATAAACCACTGTGTCAACCATATATCAAAATCAAAGATAAATTACTTACAAGTACAATTGTGACAGCCTCTAGCTCTAATAAATATAATAATAAATATAAGGTCTTTTAGGAATTTCCACTGATATTAAATATGCCGCCTCATACATCCTGCCCTGTTATAGCCTTTTAAACCAGAGTAATCACTGGCAACAGCTGCAGAAGCAGCAGAACATGTATGCATGGGTGTTCAGGTAAGGGTCAGCCAAGATATTAAGTATGTAATCTTGATGTGTTTCTCAGTTACTTCTTCATGTATGACTTAGTGTCTTTTTACCAAAATGGATACACCTCCAAATGATAGTCCCCCAAAAGTTAACTACAGTACACCAATAAAAACAAATAAGGATGTCAGACTTCAACCTCCTACCTACTATAAGTGCTTGTTGTGTGAAAAAGAAAACTTAAAATCATTTGATAAAGTAAAACTATTTGAAAATGTGCATATCAATCTTTTTTTGCAAGCTATATCTAATTGCTTCATTATCCATGATCAGATAACAATAGAGTGTCAAATAAACAAAATATTACAAAACAGAACTTCATCAAACATTCCCCAATATAAATAAACAGTAGTACCACATGTTAAAGCTTCCCGTTACTAACTAGGGGCTGGCTTATTTGTGAATTGATGAACCAGAACCACATTGCAAATAAACAGTACCACGTGCTTAACCGGGAAAATACCCAACTACAGCTGGACTGCTGTTTCTAAAATAGAAGCCATGTGCTTTTAGTAAATGACGTCACTTTTGCAAAACTCTTTGCAAAATTGGCGTCATACAGAAAAACTTTTAGAATAGGCCTTCATGTCAGATCATTTAAAGGCCTTGAGATAGGCTAGTGAGAATTATAATCTTCTAACTACATTATACGTCCTTATCAGTATGTCTATATAACAGCAAGAGCATGTAATTAAAAAAATCGTTTAAGTTGATTTATCTGTTTATGTGAACAAATTTGGCCGCCCTCGTTGAAACCATGGCTTGTTACCAACCCCTTGTATTCTTCGTGTGTTGTTAGTTGACTTTCGATACTACAGTGTCTGTTTACGTTAGACAAACGACCTGCGATCACCAGGTTTCACGAAGGGCCCTGTTCTGTACAGGGACTTCGCACTGATGCTGATACGCACGGCGCCACGAGTGTCCAGTGAAGACAAACTGCCACACGCCTGAACCAGGGTGTTGCGTTGAATAGAGCCTAACCACAGGTTAGTCTCAGAGAAAGATAGTTGTTGAGGTTGCCAGCCCTACTGCCCGATCAGTTGATAAGGTAGAAATGAGCCCTAATAGCTCTTACCCAGTACTGACGTGTACTAGTTCCCAATCCTACAGGGGCTTAATAATGAATATGAACAGTTGTTCATACAAGGTGTGTGTAACAGAGGGGAACTGAACCTAGTCTAGTCCAGTGCAATTTATTATTGCCTACTTTTAAACTTACAGGAATGCTACAATTCCTGTACACTGGATGGCTTACGTTATTAACTCAGTTTTGTTACATTTACACAAGAAACGTGTCATATTCTTGAACGAACTTGTATA
>JAGTTF010005351.1:80445-103278 GCA_019095985.1 Streblospio benedicti | reverse complement strand
AACCCCCAAAAAAGAACGTAAGGGATTTTTTTAAACCCTTACCTTTTTGCAAAAAAACAACCCCGGGCCAATATCGGTATTACAAGGGGCTCACGTAACGTTTAATCCAAAATTTTGCAAACCTAATTTTGCTGATTTCCAATCTAAAAGGTGCTGGCAAGGGAATGTTTTGGGTAAATTGCCCCTCCCCTTTATTGGAAAATTTTAAATCTTCTTTCGAAAGGGTTTAACTGTGAATTGTGTTAAACCTTTTGTTAGGCCCAAGCCTTGGGGTTCTTTAAAGGGGGTTTTTTTTTTTTTTCGTTTTTAATTGGTTCTAGGCAGTGAGGATTTCCTTTTAAGGAATGCCTTTCTTTTTTTGTCCGGGGGTGGGGTGGAAAAGCTTTTCACTGGGAAGGGGTCCAGGGATGTTTTTTTAATTTTGAGCCAATTTGTTCACGTTTGGTCACGTCATAGCCTGTAGGTTATTAACAGAGATGTGAATACTTTGCTATTTCATTTGGAAGGCTCTCCATTGGTCCGGAACCTATATCACTGACACCTTATGCGTTGTTTAAAAAAAAATAAAAAGAAAAAAAAACCCACAGGAGGCAGTTGCCTCCCTTCCCTCATGTGTAGGTCTAACTACGGCCCTGTTGATTGTCAAATACAAAACAGTGAGTTTTCAATTAACTAAACTACAATGATTTCTAGTGTGAGCGGCCGTAAATACAGGCTTCTGCTCGCATCACGCTCCCACAGTGACAACACATCACCACCACCGCCAAACACATGAAATTGTCCCATTTTTGACGCCCGTGTGTAAAAGTGTAACAATGACTGATGCCGGCCTCTGGTCCTCCTGTCATAACCTGTATTAGCTGCTATCTGTCAGGGTACGTCTTGTCCCACACAGCACAGATGGCGGCTGTCCTGTCCATGATGCTGTCATAATCTCACTGAGGGATTATCTTGTCACAGGAATTAGCTGGGGGCCTCAGTGGTGTAGTGCAAATAGAGGGCTCTAGTTGATTTTCTTAGTTGAGGGTTGTTTGAATCGTAGGCAACTGCATCAGGTCATGTAACTCCCCTAATATTATCATAGACCCTGTTATAAATATAGAATTGACAAAAAAGAAAAAAAAATGGAATGACAACTTGCATTCAAATATTTAAACATCTTTTCAAAGTACCTTTTAAAATCGGCCTACATAAACTGATGCCGTTGCCTTGGGTTCGAACTTGTTTGATTTTGATAGAAAAGAAAGAAAACTTAATACATTTTTTTCTAAATAGTTTTGCAATTTTCATGATATAAGCAACAGTTCAGAAATTCATATTTGGTCAACCGCAAAAACTAGATTTACAGTTTGAATATTTATTTTACCCTTTCCATGTCACAAAACATGAGAATGTGGCATCATCCATATATTTCTTATTGAGATATTTTAGATTATTCTTGGAGGCAAATTTATAATTGTTTAATCCATGACATCTCATTCCTAAATCAAACTTTCTGCCTATCTGAGCACGTGTCTGGCTTATTTGAAGCGTCCACAATATAGTAGACGTGGTTTTAACAGAAAGGTGGTTTTCGTGACTAGGTCTGTTTACAAAGGTTTGGTAAGCAAGAAATGGTCTCAATATAGAGGTGGTCGCAATATAAAGGTGTTCATGAGTTGTTGGAGATCGAACACTTCCATTTCGCACATAGCGATCAACTCTGATTGTAACACCATTTGGCACATTTATCAAAACTTACGACACTTTTGCCAGCATAACCCGCACATCCCATTACCACTCAATCACCCAAACATCGCTCAGTGAGCAGAGCAGCTGGTATCCCGCGGGGCTGGGGCTGTTCTACCACATTTTAGGGGTGGACCATTACTTAGGGGGGGGGGGAGTAAAATATGGAAAAGAATTGTTTGTTTATCACACACATGGCAAAAAATTGTTTGTTCTCATTTAGAAAGGAAGAAAAATGTTTGTTTCATTTGTAGAGAAAAAAATTCTTTTTTGCACAAATGTCGATATTTTTCGCCCGTTTATTACATTCATTTTTTTACGTACATTATATGTTTATTGATGGCAATGATGCTATTTCTTCTCTATTCTGTATTTCAAACAATAACACAAATATTCGGAATATGCCAAATATTTTATTATCTACTTTCTGCTAAATCAAAGGCTAATTTTTACACATTTACAAAACATACATTGTACATATTTTTACCATGGAGTCGTCGTCCATTTTGTATGGGAAAATGTTGACATAAAATACTGATTGAAAAAATGTTTGTCAGCAACATCGTGTGAAAAAATGTTTGTTCGAGAATAAAAAATACCATGTGAACCGCGTATTCGTTTGTTCATTCAGTCGTGGCCTAGTGGTTGAGTCCTGTACGCTCATTCAGTCGTAACCTGTGGTTTGGGGTCTGACAATATGCTATCACCCTATGTAACCTCGCCTTTCCAGACCCACAATATGGTCAGCTTGCGGTCGGGATACACTCGCCGTCCACACCTGAAACCGGAAGGTGTGGTCAGCTTGACAATCTGTGCATCATCCGTCTTTTTTTGTAGTAAGTTTTTTGTTGTATCATTTGTTAAGTGTGCTGATTTTTCGCGTAAAGTGGACAATTTGTGTATCATCCGTGGCCCAGCATATCGGAGTGTTTTTGTGCGTGTATATCATAGCCTACGTGTTAAATCTGCTTACATTTTCGCATGTAATGATCTGGCACATGTGCGGAGGCATTTTTTTTTCAACGGAGCATCAGCATATCAGGTTTAAATGAGGTTTTTTTCATTCACACTATGTCTCACATAGCCTACGTATTACAGATCTGTTTGTGCTATGTGACACTGACTACTGTGTTACCAGGATCACTCACCCATAGTGATCTGGCAAAGGTTTGTGTCGGGAGGCATATTACATGAAAGCAAATAGTTCGATGCAGTTCGCTCATAAGGCGCATATGGGTTTAAACTATGTTTAATCATAATTTTAAAAAAAAAAATTCATACTACAAAACCTGGAAATGTGGGTAAATATATAGAACAAGTTTTAATTTGTCATAAAATTCAGTGTAAATCAGAGCGGACATTTTTTTATTTACAAATTGTGGCTATATCACGATTGTCACCACCTTTTGGACGTATATAAGCATTTGATCTAACAATATAAAATAATTCTGACACCGAACAAACTGGACTACACCATACATAGTTGCAAGGACTTCAGAAAAGCGGCGTTCGGTTAAACTATATTTTCATAACGTTCTCATTGTTGACAACAGTCTCTAATTGCCAATGTTTTAAAAAATGCCTGTTTCCGTGTTTGTTGTTTCTTTGTTCTTAACAGTTTTTAATTTGTGTCTATAAACTAAAAATGCTGTTAAGACTTTGAACAATTTTTATTTACAAATTATGTGCCTATAGATTGATACGCTGAGGTGTCACAGCGCCCAGTAATTACCAGTATATGCGCATAGAATGTAACAATATAAAATAATTCTGACACACAGACAAACTGGACTACACACACACACACACACAAAACATACACACACACACTCGTCTGACTTCAGAAAAACACACACACGTACAGCGTTATAATGCAATTAGTGAAATGATTGTTGTTAAATATGTCTCTAATTACTAGATCTACATGTTTTAAATGTCGGATGCACTGTTTCCATGTTTGTTGTTTCTTTGATATGCTTAACAATACCTAAAGAACAACTCTGAAATAAAAACAGACTTGTTTAAACTAAAAAATACAGATAATGGTACATTTATATATAATCACAATTAGTGATTTTGACATTAACATTGAATATGTGTTCATTTAGTAATCTACAGCATAACTTGTTTGGATGCTAATTTATGGCCAAACTAAAGAATGAAACATGAGGACAGATATACTAGAGAGCAATACCTATCTCTCTAACAGTGTCTTTTTCAAAATACTTTTGTATGACTTGTTTAAAGGAATTAAAAAAATACAGTAACCAATGTAGTTTTGAGACTATTACTACCAAATAAATCAGGGAAAACAATTACCACAATTGTAGTACTTCCCCCGACTTAGAACTTGTTTGGATGCTAACAGGCGTCAAACTAAAAATTCACGACAAGGTCTGTGCACTCACAGGCCCTGCGAACCTCTCTAACAGTGTCTCAAAATACACTTTTTTTTCATGATTATTCTCACACTCACGCACAATAACACACACACACACACAGATACGTGCAGACAAACATACAGAAGGCGCCACACACTCACGCCCCCCGACCACACACACACAGCCACACACACACACACACACATTAAAACACACAGACACACGAACCCACAGACACTGCTCTCTCTCTCTCTCTCTCTCTCACCACCACACACGCCCATCACACACTCACACACAGGTGTCAAGGCACACACACACCTGCCCACACACACACACACTCACACATTGCAAACACAGAACCACACACACTCACATCAAATGGCTCACGGTGATGGGGCACACACACACTCACACACACACACACACAAGTCGCTTGTCAAAATAAACACACTCACACAAACACACACACACACACACTCACACAACTGCATTTTTTTGCAGACAATCATACAGACACACATTTACAAACGGGGGTTGTTCCCACACAAAACACACACACACACACACTGTTATAAACGCACACACAATAATACACTCCACAGTGTGTGCCTCTGTGGCCAGACACAGACACAGAGTTCGCTGAATTTGCTGCCGATGCAAGCATATGTGAGAAAAGATCAATTGATGATGATCAATAAATGGGCCAATGACCTTGTGTAAATTGTAAAGTCGTGAGAGCAAGACTTGAATCAGGACTATAAACCATCACATTTAGATTTACATCTGTCATATTGAGGCTGACCAGCAGAATATGTGGATCTCTTGGACTTATCAAGTATACCCTGGAGTGCCCCGCCCCCTTCAGATAGCCTTGATCTCCCTGCAGTGCAGAATACAACCTTAATAACATTTCCTGTTCATATGAAATCCGTCTAAGAAAAGGTGAAGCAGAAACTTAATTAATGTCTCCAAATTATCCTTCAGTTCCCTTCCCCGTGTCATAACGTTCTTCTAACTTATATTTCCCGGAAACCTCCAACTCTCTGACATAACGTAAACGTTGTAGATTTGTGATGTGTTTAGTTTAGCATGTAGTAGTTCCCACCTCTGTATTATGACCCTCTCTATCTGCCCCCAGGGGCGTGTACAGGCCTCGGCCACACGTTTGTTTGAGTGAGGGCCGTTAAAGTCGATTATTGTCTTCTAGTGTCCTGTTGAGATGTCGAGGCTGTGCTTGTGTGGCATGTATTGTGCTGTTGTGCTACATTAAACAGCAAACTCTACGTTGTTCATTTTTTCAAGTTTCCATTCATAATTTTCTTTTAAACCAGTCTATTAACTTTACAATAAACTATTCAACTTTGAAAACCATTCCAATATTCAATGCCACAATTTTGAACTTGGTTGGCAAATGAATGCCTTTGATAATCGTGTGTGAGCACATGGGTTCTCTTTTCTTCTACGACGTAGTGTTTTAAAGCTTCACTAACGCACACATCTTTTAGCAAGCATATTTCTACCACGATAGACAGGATATACTATCTGGCATTAATTTACAGACCCAGTTTTCAGATTGAAAGTTCTAAAGCCTTCATGGCTGATAGACTTTTTGACTCTTTCTGTGTCAATCAACCGCATAAAATGCTTTGGTATGGCGGTTAACTGCATATCTATAAAATAAGGTGTTCAAAAAGTGCAAGTGCGAAACTAAGAGACAAGTTCGAGTCCATTTTTCGGATATCTGGATATTCGGGATCTGGATATTTGGACCTGTATTGCCATAGCGGGAATCCTAATCATACTCATGTTTGAGTGCTAGGATTAATGGAAAGACGAAGAATGGAAGTAAGCAAAAAAAAACTTGTGACAACACACCAAGATATTTCTCAACTACAATCTAACGTGTGAAAGCTGCATCCGTCTGCCCTTTTCTGCCAACACGTGGTGGCGGCGCGTGTCGTCTGGGTGTTCGTCTGGGTGTTCCGCTCTGAGTAATGCCTTCTTCCTTCCTGTACAGCAGCATGACAGGTCTTCTGTGTTTGACTTCCGTGTTCTTGTACTTCATACTATTCAAATATAGACATATTGTTGTATTAATATTAGCTACAGTAGAACCTTGAGGGAGAGGTGTTCTTGTGCTCGCCATTCTATGCGGGGTTGGCTACGTGAACATTAGGTTACTTATAAAGGTGTGTAATGGTATACATCGTTGTTCTTTATATGAGTGTTCTCAAACTATGAAAATCACATCATACAAAGATAGACTATATTGGATGTTTTAACCCCCCCATCACCCAGCTATCACATGGCCTCCTGTGCAAAAGCCATCGTCATGCATGTATGGCAAGATACAGTATCTATCTATTAGACTTTAGAAGTTAAATTTTTGCTTGTTCTTCAGCTATACATATTTAAGAGATTTTCCTTTAATAACAAAAAAATAACTTTAGATGTAACGTCTTCTGAAAGACTACCCCCCCCCCACCCACACACACACACACACACATACACAACACTCACACACCAAAACCCTGACATATCGTATCAAAGACTCGGTAATATCGTAAGTGCGCAATACCAGTTTACATTCGTACGTATTAACGTTATCCTATGTAATATGTACGTGGCAGTAGTTTTTTTTTGTGTGCAATTGTCTGTTCTTACCAAAGTGAGAAGAAACTGTGGTAAGGAAAGACAATTGTACATAAAATGAGTGTACACTCGGCAGAAACATGCTCCGTTGCATCATATTTCAATTAGAGACCAAATACACAAACCAGTCTAACATCATGTCAAACATTGCTTCAAACAGGAGTTTTTCTCAGTGAAATCCTTTAAATTGTCAGTACATTTCCTCCGTGCTCCCTGTGAACACCCACTGACTGTTCCCGTGGTAACATCAGCCCTCCCCACTAGTCCCTCGGGACACTTTGTCCGCCCCAGACGCCGTAAACTCGTGCCCCCGTTTGGTCCCGCCAGAAATATCGGTGTTGTGTTTGTGCTCACTTGATGCGTTTTGTGGCCAAGACATGAGTAAGAGAAAGAAGCGCCCCAGTTCTACCATCTTTTGCCACAAGATTACGCTGAGTGCCACTGCAACGTTTTGGTTTAAAATGGAATTTTAATGATAGTTAGTTTTCTTTCTTTTTTGATATGTCGTTTCTCTATAAAACAGGCTTATGTAACCGGTAAATTGTTTCATCACATACGTGATTATAAAAGGCAGCAACCAGCTCCCCCCCCCCCCCTTTTCCCCCCACATACACACCCACTGCCACAGCCCATCACCGGAAGATCCAGGTTTTTAGGGCGCTTTGGTGGATGTCGTGGGTTTCGTACGTTAGATTGATAGCGCAAATGCAAAAAACCCTGAGAAAATGAAGCATTTCTGATCGGCCTATGTCTCATTTCCTACATCACAATAAAACACCGATAGTGAGCATTCGTTAGAGTGAGACCCGGGCTTGATGTCTTTTGGTGAAGAAAAAATACAAGTCTTCTGTTTCCAAAAAGGCAGTGTGTCTGTGCCACTACAACATTTAACTTAAAATGTCTGTGTGCCAATGCAACTTTCAACTTAAAATAGAAATGTAACTATAACACATTGTTTCTGAACATTTCATGTAACTGTATCTAGGAGACTGCGGTCAGACAGAATCCTGAATATTGAGTGTCGATGCCAGCGTCAGACCCACCCCAAGTGTTGAACGGAAGCCATAGATAGGCCCAGTCTTATTCATGCATTTCTCCAGTTATGAAGACAAACAAACCAAATCACGTCAGACAGTCCGTTTGTTGAAAACCCACCCCAAGACAAACATTGATAGAGTAGTCTCTATCAATGTTTGTCCGCGATTACGCCATCACAGGGTCTGGCTGATCGAGGCTAATCACCTAGTGGGCGAACATGGTACTACGTGAGTGGTCAGTGAGTGGTCAGTTTGCGGTCAGGGAGATGAGGGTGGTGCGGAGATTCTGAGCCACTTAACATGTACTTGTGCTGCATAAACTGGCATTAGAGCGGGGAGAAACTACGTACAGTCGAACCTCCAATTAGGACCACCCCATATTAAGACAACCTCTCTATTAGAACCACTTTTTGCGGTCACGGATTTCCACCCATATATCATTGGTAATGTGAACCTCTATATTAAGACCACCCTCTCAATTAAGACCACTTTATGCGGTCCCAAGTGCCATAATCACCTCCAATTAAGACCACACAGCCTTTTCTGTGGCTGGTCACTACACCATATCTCCATTAAAGGTCAGTCACAGTTGATTACATAACATTTCCTGTAGACTCCCATTGTAGTTAAAGAACTATACTTAAGATTGTGTTTGCTTTTAGTTAGTGAAATGTTTGATAGCTGGTAGTAAGAAGTTTTATCTCCAGGGGTTGAATATTTAATCATAACTATCTTAGATGACTAATTCATGTTTACGTTCTGTGTATTTTGTTAATGAAGTCTTATCTAGTTTTAGTGTATCAAAACATTGATGGATTATTAGGAACTTTGGTTGATGCTTTACTAAATTTTATTGATGAAGAACAAAGAAAAAATGTTTTATAAAATACCAGAAATAGACTTCTTTCACTCTTTGTCTGTAGCTCATGCCTAGTAGATTAATCTCATCCACTTTATAAGAAGCAAAAAGCAAAATGTTTAAACCGAAACGTAAAGGCTTTCATTTGATATCAAAATTAAGTTGATCAAAGAAAGTGAACATTTGAGTCAAAGACAGTTGCAGAATTTATATGGAATATCAAAAACTCAAGAACATAACAAATTAAAAAGAAAATATGCGTACATAGCTGCTTTTGAGCAAAATTCTCCACTGCAAAGAATTTTCTTTGTATCTGTGTAACGCCATTTACAATGTCATTTACTGTATATAAATATCAAATGATATGTATATATCTTTACATGAAAAATATGTGGAAATAAAAATATAAATATAAATATGCTTTACAAGCTTATACATAAATCAATTACACAAAATCCAACTACATGTTTTTTTTTACTCTTTCTTCTATTTCTGCATTTCTGCTGCTCTAATGCGGTGTCTAAATTAAATCTATGTTGGACTAAATGTTTACATTATTTATTAGTTCATCTTTACACAACACACATAATATTTACTGTTGACAGTTTCGGCAACTCCTGTCACCATTTTCAAAACGTCTCTGCGCATGTCACGGTCACTCAGCACGACTTCCGATGCCGAAAATCGGGTCGTACACGTGAGAGAGTTGAAAGGCCCCCTCGTCTCGGTTCATGACCTGCTTCTGTCCTCGTATCTTTATCGCCTCCCTGATGGTTCTTGTTCTCCAATCCCCCTCCCTATCCAGTACACTCACTTCCTCCCAGTCTATCTCATGATTGTTTTGTTTCACATGATCTGTGATCGCACTCTTGTTGATCTGGGTGAGAGATTCTTTCCTCGCAGCTCTGGTGAAAGATCCCCCACTGTTCTGCTCCACATCCTTCATGTGTTCTTTTACACGGGTGCCCAGTTTTCTGCCAGTTTCCCCAACATAAACACTCTTGCAAGACTTACAGGGAATTTTATACACCACTTCACATTTCTCTAGCTTATCCTGTTTGTCCTTAGGGTGAACGAGAATGTTCCTGATGGTCTGTAGGGGCTTCACCGCTGTAGACACTCGGTGCTTATTAAGGATACGTGAAATACCCTCTGTTACCCCTTTCACGTAAGGTAAGATGACTAAACCTTTGGAGCCTGCTGAGTCCTTATTCTTTTTCTTTCTCTTGTCCTTTCCTCCTTCCTTTTCTTTTTCAATCTGTGTTTTCACTTTTTCAAAAGACCATCTTGGGTAACCACATTTAGCTAGAGCCCCTACTATGTGTTCTTCTTCTTTCTGTCTATCCCCTGTCTCTGTCGCTATATCATTGCACCTGTCGAGTAGGGTCCGGATCACACCTAACTTGTGTTGCAACGGGTGGTGAGACGAGAAATGTAGATACTGGTCTGTGTGGGTCTTTTTCCTATATAGCGGTTGGAAGTTCTTCAACGAGATGTGATTTAAATTGGTACTTAACGCGAATGTAGCGATCACTGGATCATGCTAACCAACACGTTTTTGTCAGACCAGAAAATGGCGCGAGTCTGGTCAGTCGATTCGGAGTTAACATAGAACAATAATCCTTTAGTAGCTCATATGATTTTCATCGGAACGTTTTTCATATTAACAGTACACATTCTGAAGACTGTCTAGTTTCTTATTTTCACCATAATGAATAATAAAATATATAGCAACGAGTCCGATTTGGACAAAATCGAGTAATAGGCAATACATTTTACAGCAAACGCCCGAACGCATTGTGTTAGACGTGGCGATGGATGTGATTATTGGTCAAATTAAACTATTTAGTTAAAACAATTACATAGACTTATATATATGAATGGATTCGCATCTTACTGCAGATTATTTCCATCAAAATTATATATTAATACGACAATGTATAAATGAAATGATCCAATATATCTGTGAAATGTTTTTACCTGTCGTCGCATGCTGATATTGTCAGTAGACTTTTTATGATCATGCAAAGATTTCACTGTTTCAACTTAATTAAATATACTAAATGTGATAGTTTATAGTATATTTTACTATCGAACAAAAAGGAAAATATATTATCTGTTATGTATATAAGTGAGATTTCTGAAGTCTTAAGTTTTATTGAGCTATGTGCGTTCAAAATGTATTGCTCAATTTCTCCCCATAAGCATAACATTGGGACAGCTTGTATCATCGCTCGCTCCATAATCCAGTTGAGTTTAGTCTGGTTGTAACGGTAGTTCCTGTTCTGGTGACTTCCATGCCCTATACAAGCAGTTTCACAGTACTGTCTGCTTCCTAACCATCAACGTGTCTAGGAACGGAATGGTGCCATCCTTCTCCTCTTCATGGGTGAATTTGATGCTTCCTGTGGTATCTACTGTATTGAGATGGTCAGTCAAGTTCTGTGTTTCCCCTTCTTTGATCTTTTCCAATACATCGTCTATGTATCTTTTCCACAACTGCGGTCTGCATGTGATTGGTGAAGTGGCAATAGCTTCTTGTTCCAGCCACTCCATAAACAGGTTCGCGACAATGGGTGACACTGGACTACCCATAGCTGTGCCAAACCTTTGTTGGTAGATAGTGCCCCTGAACTGAAAATATGTGGTGGTCAAAATGAACTCGCATAGTTCCATAACATCATTTGGTGTCAAACGTGTTCTTTTTTTTTCAATGTTGTATCCTTACAGAGTCTGTCGCGGATGATGTCTAATGCTCGGTCTATGGGCGTGTTTGTAAATAGCGATACTGCATCGTGGGAAGCAAACACTTCATCATCCTGAATCATTATGGTACTCATCGTTTTGGCCAAGTCTTTCGAGTTCTTCACATGGCTTTAATGGACTAAATGTTTTATATATTTTTTATTTACTCTATTTACTCTTTCAACATGTTTCATTACCATCAGTATACTTCTCAAATTCAATTTTCAAAATATGAGTTCCAAAAATTTTCCAAACCATTTTTAAATAAAAACAGTAAATGAAAATATATAAAACATTTAAACCAACATAGATTTAATTTAGACCCCATTAGAGCAGCAGAAATAGAAGAAAGAATAAAAGAAAATGCGACCACATGCTGCATACCATATATTTCACGAATCTTGTATCCAATTACATGTACAATGTTGTACACATTACATTTCATGCACTGCCATTACATAATAGAATATGTGCACAAGAAAATTGGTCTGTCAAACGTGGTGAACCTGTATATCAGGACCACCTCTCTGTTGGGACCACCTGAGGCCAGCATCGTGGGTGGTCCTAAGAGTGGGGTTTCACTGTACATGGTAATAGTTCGATGCCATTGCATCGACCAAAGACTTATGTATGATGTACATAATATATATGATGTAGAACCTTTGTCTCGTGTCGGCTCAAATACAGAATTCGTTCACACAAAGTTCAGTGTGCAGCGGACACCGACTACTGTGTTACCAGGATCACTCCCGCAGTGTGGTGATGAAGGTTTGTATTGGAAGAGAAACAATTGAATTGTAATGAAAGGCAAATCCGGTAGACACAAATAGTAGCAATGGGTTATGAGAGCCGAACGAATGCTGATTAAATATTATTTAATCACAACGTTCGCAGCACACGATGCATTAAATTGGGACCTTTCTGAGAACGTACGTTTGACGTAAGAAAAGGCTTGAAATCGCAGCACGTGCATCTCACAAATCAAACGCATGTGGTGGGTGCCTGCTGGTATGAAGCAGTAACATTGATGAACAGCAATTATGATACAGACTACACCACTCTATTAAAATGTGTACGGGTATAAAGAAAAACGTTTGTCTGACGTCCATACAAAGAATCAGTACTGTAGTCCGTACACAAAGCAGTTATAAATACATAATATCTTGGTGAAATTATCAATTCAAAACTAGATAATAATGATGATATAGTACGACATACAAAACGTATTAATAAACAAGGTAATATTTTAATCAGTAAATTTAAGAATTGTTCTCAAGACGTTAAAAACGTCTTTTTAAGACCTCTTAATAGTTTGTATAGTAGCCAAATATGGACAAAATTTAATGACACTGTTGTTAATAAAGCTTCTGTAGCATATGATAATGCATTTAGGTATCTATTCTAAGGGTGTTAGCATGTGGTATTATATGTACAATGGTGTGGACCATTTTAAAGTGTTGTATAGCAAAGCCATTGGAAATTTTAGATGTAGGATACTTATCTGTGATAATCGTATTGCACGTGAAATAATTGACAGTGCATTTTCCAAGTTTTATTCTAGTCACTCTGTAAATTGGCAAAATAACCTTTTTTTAATAATTATGCTTTTAACTATATGTTTACACATTGTACTGCACTGTGATGGGAAACTATGCATCTTGTGCAAAATAAAATTATATTCTAATTGTTTAAGATGCCACGAAATCGATGCCATTAACTTTCACAATAGGTTTCCTCCACCAGGAATTAAATATTTGTTATTATGTGCATGGTTTTTAGGATTTGTGGGGAAATATCAATATTGCATTTATTACTAAGTGGCATGTCAAAGGTAAACTTTCCCTTCTGTTTTGCTCACATTTGGGTCCTTTGGCAAACATCACATTTGCAAGTGAAACTTATAATCTTATAACTACATTATACTTCCTTATCATTACGTCTATATAACAGCAAGAGCATGTAATTAACAAATCATTTAAGTTCATTTATCTGTTTATGTGAACAAATTTCCTCCGCGCGCCTACGGGGCCGTCGCGCCCGCATGAGTCCACCCTCGGGTTGGCCCACCGCGGTGAAACCAGGGCTTGTCACCAAACCCCTTGTACTCCTCAATGTGTTGTTAGTTGACTGATTCGATGCTACAGTGTCTGCTTACGTTAGACAAACGCCCTGCGATCACCAGGTTTCACGAAGGGCCCTGTTCTGTACGAGACTAATCACCTAACGGCCGAATATGGTACTAGACTATTGTACCTGAACATTTCTATTAGAACACAAGTGTATTATCCCGTGTTTTTGTGGCGAGACATTGAACACGTGTGCCTGTCAGGGACGCGATGTGTCTTGTGGCAGAGAACAGGGAAAAGAGGCCCCGGGTCTATTGTACACGAACATTAGTCAGCGTCAGCTTTAAAAAGAATTAAATTACTTTCACTGAACATTTCATTAATCTCCCGATTCCCATTGGCAGATGAGTTTTCACTGTTTCTGGTTAAACAGGCCGGGGTTTGTATGTGTTCAGTGGCAGATCTAGGGTGGGTGGGTCCAGTGTCGGTGCATGGGGCGATAGAGAGTGGTATAGTGACGAGATTTTACACATGTACATCTAATGTATAAAAAAATGACAATCCAGTGGTATGGATACAAACTACATTTATGATAAAAGGACGATGCTATTGCATCGCTCAAAAAACACTTACTAGTATTAAGTTACTTTTTTTTTCTCCATAGCGACTTCGCTGTGTGTTGGGCCTAAATAAAAACACGATTTACACAAAGTTCAGTGTGCAGTGGACAACGACTACTGTGTTACCAGGATCACTCCCGCCGTGTGGTGATGAAGGTTTGTTTGGGAATAGAGACAATTGAATTGTGATGAAAGGCAAATCCGGTAGACACAAATAGTAGCAATGGGTTATGACAACCGAACGAATGCTGATTAAATTATATTTAATCACAACGTTCGCAGTTCCATTAAAGGTTATGCTGAGTGGTCAAAAACAAGTATGCTTGTAAAAGAAGCATTATGATGTGTTCTGTGCATTCTGAAACTTTCATTTAAACATCATATCAAAGTATGTAAAACAATTTAAATACCACGCACGTTTAGTATATACTCAACAAAACACGTGAACGCGAGAAATGTCAACAGAATGATTTTCGTCAGACGTAACTCGCACGGTGCACGTAAGAAGCTGCCTATCTCTCCCATGTTAAATGAGACGTCTTTCGTTAGAAATGCACGGCACGTCTGGCGAAAAATCATTCGATTATGCAATATTGACTTTGTGTTTTATTTTGACGAGACGGCATGGTATTTTTAAAGGTGGAAATAGTATTAAACGCGGAGAATGTGAATATTATTTTCATCACACATGCAATGGATAAGGCATCGTCTATTGATACTGAATTTTACAAAACAAATATGATTTTGACTGAGCAATATCTTTAAGTTGAGACCTTTCTGAGAACGCCGTTTGACGTAAAAAAAAGGCAACTGCAAACGCACATGTTGGGTGCGTGGAATGAAGCAGTCACGTTGATGCACTGTAATTATGATGCAGCCTACACCACTATAATAAAATGTGTACGGGTATAAGAAAAACGTTTGTCTGACGTCCATACAAAGAATCAGTGCTGTAGTCCGTACATGAAGCAGTTATAAAGTGCCATGAAATCACTTGTAACTTTTGTGATTATGATTGGAACTGTGTGTTGCAAAGCGCAAAGCGATAGAAGAATACCATTTTGAATAAATATGTGATTGCAACTAATTGGTAGAAGAGAGAAAAGGTTTGTAATTATATTTATACAAAATGGTTGATGGGAATATTTATTTTCATGATTTTTTTTGTGAATATCGTGGTAGATGTGAAATCCCCTGATAGAAGGATATTCTAACACTATGTCATTATCTTTCACAACAGGATTTCCTCCACCAGGAATTAAATACTTGTTATTATGTGTGTGATTTGTAGGATTTGTGGGAAATTATCACTATTCCATTTATTGCTAAGTGACATATCAAAGGCATACTTTGCCTTATGTTTTGTTCACATTTGGATCGCTCAGCAAACCTCAAATTTGTAAGTGAGAATTATAATCTTACAACTACATTATACTTCCAGTACGTCTATATAATAGCCAAGAGCATGTAATTAACAAATTGTTTAAGTTCATTTATCTGGGTATGTGAACAAATTCGGTCGCACGGGGCCGTTGCGGACACAGTCAGCGGCACAGCGCTCCTTGGTGGCCCGCCTCTTTGAAACCAGGGCTTGTCACCAACCCCTTGTATTCTCAATGTGTTGTTAGTTGACTGATTCGATGCTACAGTGTCTGTTCGGTACAGGGACTTTGCACTGATGCTGATACGCCACAAGTGTCAGGGAAGACAACTGCCACACGCCTGAACCAGGGGTGTTGCATAGAATAGAGCCTAACTACAGGGTCAATCTCGGAGAGAAGTTAATGGGGCCTTTTCTCTCGGGAGAAAAGGTTGCCAGCCCTACTGCCCGATAGGGTAGAAATGAGCCCAAATAGCTCTTACCCAGTACTGTAGTGTACTGGTTTCCAATCCCAGGGGCTTAATAATGAAGATGGAACAACTCTTAGTCCGGCAGCGGAGAACTTAACCTTGCAAAATACCCCAAGCAGTTTATGATTGATTTTGGTAGGGGAAGTTGTCTACTTTCAGAATCTGAACGATGCCCAGCGGGCATCGTTGAGCGTTTTGAGAAATTCAAGATGGCGTCCAAGATGGCAGCCGCCAATTATGCATATTTCAAATGTAACACCAAATATTTGTTTCTTAACCAAAGTTGCATTGTAATACAACAAAAAGTATGTTTTTGTGGTCAAGGATTCATTTTATGGCAACACAAATATTGTAGGTGCAATATTTATCAAGAAATTCAAGATGGCATCCAAAATGGCCGCCACCAATTACACTTTTTCCAAATATAGCAATAAAATATTCGTTTCTCAGCCAAATGTGTAATGTAATATATCAAAAAGTATGTTTTTGTGGTCAAGGATTCCAATTATGACAACAAAACTATTGTAGGTGTAATATTCATCAAGACAATCCTGATTTTCCCAACATGATTGACAAGAAATTTGCGGTGAATGGAAGCTCTAGCTCGTGAGATATCGAACAAATTCTTCAAAGGTCAACACACAATGAGGCATGTTGCTGGTGCATCAAATGCTACATGGAGTGACATGTACATTGAATCAACATTCGTGAGATTTGGGCACAGCCAGGGTGGCTTGACTGATATCACTCTCAATAAGAATGCAACCCAACGTTGTGCTTTGAGCCTTCATTCCTGCAGTCTGCTTCTCCATGACATCCAGACTATGAGAGACAATGTTGACCAACCCATTGCATACCACAAAGAAGAATCTCCAGCAAGGATAAGAATTGACTCATCTGATAGATTGAAGCTACAGGAAAATCTGCATCATTGTATTGATCCATTAGACCGAAATGATCATCCACAGGAACTATTCAATATCTGCAAAGGCCAGATAGAAGTACCACTGTTAATATCGACAGTGCTCTTCAGTTTGTGATCAATTCCATGCAGGATTTTGAGAGCAAGCTTCCAGATGGATTTTATTCAACCATAAGTTGTCCTGTGACGACAATGGCAACGAAGAGGAAGGAAATCAGACTACAAGAAGGCAATGAAGCTACATTTGACACTGAGGTAATGTTTAACAGGACACTGGGACTCATTGATTCAATGGATTTTGATCTTAGGGAATTGTTTGGTTATGAGTTGTCCCAATTCCTACAGCCCTATTTGCTGATGATGGAAGTCTTCAACCAGCAACTTCAAAATCAAAGTTGAAATTAGCACTGGAAGTTGAAATGTCTAGGCGTACAATTCTACCTCTACAGGTGATTGTGCTTGATGGGTGTGCAGTCTTATAGAGCATCCATTGGCCTGTTCCAGGAACTATCAATGACCTCATTACATCAGTGGAGACATACTTGCGGCGGAAATTGAATAACAGTGATGAATACCTGATCTTTGACAGGCACTATCCATACAGCCCAAGAGGAGGTACAAGAAACAACAGGGTCAGAGTTTGTGATCACTTCCATTTGACCACTAGTTCCCCACTTCCATCACAGACTGCATCACTGTCCATTACTCACAACAAGATTCAAATCATAGATTTACTCTGTGATGCCTTGATAGGACGTTTCCAAAAGGAACATGCTGCAAAGAAACTTATCATAACTGGATCAGACCCTGTTCCTCACAGTACACAGGCTGGAATACACACACAAACCCACAAAGAGGCAGATGTGATCATTGTGAATCAGGTTGTCAAGATTGCACAAGAAAATTGTACAAGCATTCATGTGGTGTGTGATGACACCGATGTGTTTGTTCTGCTGATACATTTCTATGCATCTCAGGATCTCCATACCAATATATACATGGTATCTACAAACACCACTCGAAGTGCTGTTGATATTGGTGCCACTGTAAGACAGCACCATGATATTGTGCAATACTTATTGCCTCTCCATGCATTGACTGGTTGTGATACAATTAGCACAATATAGGAAAGAAGAAAGCACTGAATGTTCTGAAGCAAGGCATCTATCCTCCATTACTGGGTGATTTTGAAGCAAATTGTGATGAATTAGAAGCTACAGCTGTTAAATTCATTGCCAGATGCTATGGAAGTAGGAATGTAGGTTCTATGTCTGAAGTTTGCTTTTGTGTTTGGCAACACAAAACATCAAAGGGAAAATCGCAGAAGTTTCGACTTTCTGCGCTTCCTCCAACATCCAGTGCCTTTCAGTTGCATGTCAAGAGGGCACAATTCCAAGCATGCCTGTGGATGTCTGCACTGCAAGCCAACCCTCCAACGTGGGATTCCACAGATTATGAATGGAGGGGAAGATAGGGGCAAATAGATACTGTCAACTAGAACATTAGCTGCTTCCTGAACAGGTTCTGAATTATGCTGCAGTTACCTCAACAGATGCATGTTCTTCACGTAGATGTATATGTAATAAGTCGTGACATTGCCTGCACTATCTTTTGTAAATGCAAAATGAATGACAGTGTCAATATTACTTGTATGAATCCATTGAATTCAACAGTTGAGGAAATTAGTGATGATGAATCTGATCACGATGAAAGTGATGATGATGACCTTTTGTGGAGATTGTTGCATGCAATGCTTTTGTAAAGATCATTTCATGCAATTCTATGTAATGTGGTTTTCTGCAAACTAGATAAGATTGATTGTTGATATCATAGAATAAACATTTGATTAACATTTTACATGCGTCCATATGTGGTTGTGAAACATATTTCAGTGATGCATTTACTAGTACTTAGAAACATAGCCAATTATCGAACATGCGTAGAATTTATATTGAATTTCTGATAAAATGTTATCATTGAAATCTATCTTGATATATATTACTCCTATATTTTGTTTATCATAAATGGACTATTTGACCATGAAAATCTAGATTTTGATATGTCACAACATACAATTTTTTGATCCGAAACAAAAATTAAGTGCCACATTGAAATATATTGCACCTACAATATTTGTGTTGCCATAAATGAATCCTTGGCCATAAAAACATACTTTTTGGTGTATTACAATACAATGTTTGGTTAAGAAACAAATATTTGCTGCTACATTTGAAATATGCATAATTTGCGGTGGCCATCTTGGACGCCATCTTGAATTTCTCAAAACGCTCAAAGGTGCCCGCTGGGCATCGTTCAGATTCTGAAAGTAGACAACTTCCCCTACCAAAATCAATCATAACCTGCTTGGGGGGTATTTTTTGCAAGGTTCCTATGAAAAACCCTGTTTGGCAACCAGACTATCTACAAGGTGTGTGTAACAGAAGGGAACTGATCTTAATCCAGTGCAACTTATTATTGCCTACTTTAAACTTACAGGAATGCTACCATTCCTGTACACTGGATGGCTTACGTTATCAACTCAGCTGTGTTACATTTACACAAGAACGTGTCATATTCTTGAACGAACTTGTATATTTTAGCGTAAAATGCTGTAAATCTTTATTTGTGAGAACAAGCCTTAGTATCGAGACTAATCACCTAGCGGCCGAATATGGTACTATACGATCGTACCCTAATATTTCTAGTAGAAAACAAGTGTATTATCCGTGTTTTCCAGTGGCGAGACATTGAACACGTGTGCCTGTCAGGGACGCAATGTGTCTTGTGGAAGAGAACAAGGAAAAGAGGCCCCAGGTCTATTGTACACGAACATTAGTCAGCGTCAGTTTTAAAAAGAAAACGTAACTAAATTACTTTCACTGAACATTTCATTAATCCCCCGATTCCCGGTGGCAGATGAGTTTCCGCTGTTTCTGGTTAAATAGGCCGGGGTTTATATGTGTTCAGTGGCAGATCTAGGGTGGGTGGGTCCAGTGTGGGTGCGTGGGGCGCCTCCCCTTTTCCCTTTTTTACCCTACACATTTCATTTTCATTGATTTTTGCTGCAATTAGCTTTGTATGCTTTATGGCCGAGTGGATAGGGAGTTGGACTCGTGGCCAGAAGGTCGTGGGTTCAACTCCCGGTCGGGTCTTGTGGTGGGTGTTGAGCAAACTCACTCCGAACTAGTTTCACAATGCTGCATGGCACCTGCGCGTTAATTAGGTACAAGTCATCGGCTTGAAAGCTAGAGTATGTATGAGTGATTAGGATTGAGCGCTGAACCATCACAATTACATTTTTGTCATCTCCCATGAAATCTAGCGGTTGCCCCCCCCCTTCCCCAACCCCCCCACTAAAACACATTTCTTAGATTTGTCAGTGTAGTGGATAGGAGGCGATGTGCTAATGACTGGAAGGGGGGTGTCCAGTCCCTGTCAGGTGGTGAGTGTTGAGCAAATGGTCCTTCTTGGCACAATAAATAGATGCTGGAAGCGCAGGAATCTAGACTAATGTGTGCTTTACAGGGAGTTCAGATGCGACATGCATCGTGTATATGTAAAATCAAGACAATATGTGGAAAGTAACGTCAAGCACACACATCTTACACATTTCTTACATTTCCACTCATATTATAAGGTACACGTAAACAGCTCGGTCGCGTGGGGGCGATTTTCAGGCTACCTCAGAACTCAGTGATACGAGAGGCAGTTAAAATAGTTCGTCTTTATTCTGCATCTGTGAGGACCCTGTTGGAATTTGAACAGTAAAGATTTTAGAAGAAAAATTAGGTATAATCTATATTCTATTTCTAGTGCTGCAACAACAAATATTGTTCTTTTCATAGAAAATGAACATGTCATTAAGTTCAGATCAAACAAGTACAGTGAAACCTCCCATTATGACCATCTCTGAAAAGAGACCACCACTATAATTAGACCATTTTTTCTCCGTCCCGAGCCTTCATATAGAGAGCAACGTTGTGTCCACAAACAGAAACCACCTCCCCTATTGGGACCACTTGAGACCATGTATAGGGGTGGTCTTAATATAGAGGTTCTGCTGTATAGTTCACCCAACAAGGCGAGTATAGGTTACGTAATCGGTTAACGCCGGACGGAACAAAGACTGTAGTCATGAATGACCAGTACTGTTGACCGGAGTGACCTTTAGACGGGGATTTAATAATATGAGGTAGATGTACTTGTAATTTGTTTACTGGTCAGTGTAAGACAAAGACACGTGCGGTAACCATATACTATGCTAGTAAGATATGTAGGAGGGTAATAGCTGTTACTTTTCTCACGAGAATATAGCGATATGCAAGTTGTTTTATTTTGGACATTACAGATGGTCTTATAATTGTTTTTGTCAGATTCTGTATTTTTGTGGAGACTTATTTTGAATCACAGAAAAACGGAATTTTGAAATTTCACAATATTTTATTAAATAGTTCCTGAAATTAAATTATTTAATAAGGAACTATTTAATAAAATATTGTGAAATTTCAAAATTCCGTTTTCTGTGATTCAAAATAAGTCTCCACAAAAATACAGAATCTGACAGAAACAATTAATGTGTTGAGCATTTTTATATCTGTCATTTTTATATAATACTAGCTGTTTACCCGGCGTTGGTCGGGTTGAAGAGATGAGATCCGAACACATTAAATGCTCCTCCTCCCCATCCTTTCTCATGTCCTACATCCCTGAACAGTTCTCGTCAGTATTCAGGTCTGGGACAGATTAAATACACCTCCATCACCGTCCTCCCATCGTCATATGTCACAGCCATTTACACACTAAATGTACTGAATATGGCAAATTATTGATCCCTCCGATATCCCTCCCCCAGCTACACAGAGCAGATTAAATGTCCCTCATCCCTACCCCCTTCCTTCCACCGCCTCCCCCCTCTTCTCTCCCCAACCCAATCTAAACAGGTCCATAATTAATGAGCACCCTTCCTGCTGCTGCTCTGTTTTGAAACGGATGAGATCTGAACATATTAAATGCTCCTCCCAGGACCTCCCTTCCCATTCTTCCCCAGTCCACATCCTCACACCAGCTCCTGCCACTGCTTTGGGAAAGATTAAAACATCTCCATCATTTCCTCCACAGTCATATGTGACAGCCATACACACACTACATATATGTGGCAATGCTTTTTATCCTCTAATAACCCTCCCTCCAGCTTACTCCCTACCCCTGGTAAACACGTGCAGACCATTAAATGTGCATCTCAATCACCCTATTTCTGCTGCTGCTCGGGTTGAAATTGATGAGATCTGAACATATAAAATGCTCCTTTCCCTGCCTCCCCGCCATATCCCCCCCCCCCCGCCATATGGACACACACCCTTTCTGCCAACACCCCTCCTCAAAAACAGGTCCGAGGAGCAGATAAAATGCACCTCAATCACAATCACCACCCTCCCCAGCTCCCTCGTTGTATGACTGTTCTGTGACGTGCAACGTACCCGGGCTTGACATATACAAACGTTTAACGTATTCACGTACCTTTAGCAAACATGGCCCTGTAAGCAACCTTTCTAAAAATTTTTTCTGTTTTTATCATTTAAACCAATTTATTTGGTTTGAATGTGACATTATAACGACCACCAAGTTGTCCTAATTGTACATACATAATTTGGAGTGTGTGCGTCTTCTGGTTAAAAAGCCTTTTTAGACATAAAAAAACCGCCTCTTCCTTTTATATATATATAGATATAGAAGAAAGCAGTAGTAGATGTGCTTTCTGAACCCCCTGTAGCTCGCCGTGTCCTTCACCTCTGTTTATGAACGATTTCTGTGCAGGCGACTTTTTGCGGGCTATTGATAGTTGTCATAACAACCATTGTGACTGTCGAGTCATGAGGGCGTTATATATTGCAGCACTCTAGCAGGCGATTTTGTGCAGGCGACTTTTTGGGGGTATTTATTTTTAAAGGTTGTCAATTTAAATTTTTTTGGTT
>JAGTTF010005351.1:68856-80345 GCA_019095985.1 Streblospio benedicti | reverse complement strand
CCCCGCCCCCAATTTGGGTGGGTTCCCCCCCTTTGGGGGCAGTTTGGTTTCCCAAAAAAAAATTTTTTTCCCTAACTTTTTTTTGAAAAAAATGTCCCAAAAAAACCCCCCAAAAAAAAACCAAAAAAAAAAAAACCAAAAAAGGGGCGGGGCCCGGCGGGTGGGCAAAGTCCCAAAAAAAAAGGCGTTTCCTAAAAAAAAAAAGAAAAACCCAAACCTCCCCCTTTTTATACCCCGATACCCCGGGAATGCTGGCCTAATTCTCGGTCCTCTACTTTCCAATCCTTGACTTTCCAATAAACCCCAAACCTGGTGTTTCCCAAAAACCAGGTGCTGAGGGATTTCCATCAACCAGGTCCTGGAGTTTCCAGGCCAGCATCGACCAATTACCAAGTTACCAGTACACAGCAGAAGGGCTGCCAGAATAGAAGGCGTGTTCACATGCTCAGCTATGTTTGAGTGCGTTGGAACTGGGACAAAAGGTCGTGTGCTCCACGTGCAGGCACAAGTTCCACGCACCGTGCGTGGACCAGTGGTTGCTAGGTAACAGGACGTGCCCGATGTGTCGCTCCATGGTGCAGGGATGATCACGACACTGGGGGATTTCACCGCAGATGTGGAAACCGGATGTGTTATGGCTGGACATTTGTAGGATCAAACTCACCGTCAAAGCTTTGTATTAAAGTCCTGTGATTTATGGAGCTAATGGATTTTATGTATGAAACATCTATTAGTCATTTGTGGTAGACTATTGTAGTCTTAGTTCGTAGTATTATACTTTATTATTACCATGAAATGTGCATTTGTTACTGCCATAAAATTGTTTGTATTTTTGTCAAATAAAAAAGACCAAAACATGCGTCTCTAGAATGGTCCCTTCTGAGCAGATTTTTTCCTTGACTTGTGAAAATTAGCAGAATTATGTCTACATCTATAGTAAAAGTCTATTTGAAAAGAAAACTTGCACCAATCCCCCCTCCAAGGTCAGCAGAAAGGTCACACAAGTCCCGTATGTACATGAAAACCTCCCATTAGAACCACCTTTGTAAAGAGACCACCACTATAATTAGAAAATTTCTTCTCGGTCCTGACATTTTTCCATATAGAGAGACCAACGTGTGTCCATACAGAGACAACCTTCCGTTTAATTCCACTTTGAGGCCAGGCACAGGGGTGGTCTTAGAACAGAGGTTCTGCTGTACAGTTCGCCCAACAAGGCAAGTATAGGTTACGTAATCGGTTAACGCCCGAACTAACAAAGAGTGTAGTCATGAATGACCAGTACTGTTGGCTGGAGTGACCTTCAGACTGGGATGAAGAATAAAGAGTATTTTGTTTATTGGTCAGTGTAAGACAAAGGCATTGAATAATGTATATAAACAGTCCACGTGTTCTAGGGAGACACTTGTTTTCTCAGTGTGCAGTTTCTCGGATCGTGGGGATAACATTCTGTGTATGCAATAGGATATAGATTAGAAAATAGGATAAGGATTTCAGTGTAAGGTAATAGCTGTAAACTTTTCTGAAGAGAATATAGTGTATTAAACCAGTTTCATGTGTGTTTTTACATAATATATAGTAGGCCTGTGAGATGTTCAAAACTGCATTTTTCGTGGACATATATTGTACAGTGGGAAAAGAAAGAACTAAAATTTAAATGGGACGTTGGTACATCCAATTAGCCATTCTGAGCAATTTGCCAGTCAAAATGGTTTAAATCATATACAACATAATGTATTAGCTCATGTATTAGCTTATAGAATATATTAAAGAATAAATAATCTTGTCCATTTCTACTTTTCTGCATTTTCTGAGTTTCCTCCAATTAACAGTTTTGACTGGCTTACTCATGTCATAAACATAACCTTTTCTGAGCAATTTACTAGTCAAAATGGTTTAAATAATCAGCTCCTTATTTAAAAACTTTTTTAACTATCCAATTTTTTAAAAAATATTACATCACATTTATTCATGGTTCCGAGCCACGCCCCTTTTACTTCAGCCAGCCAATCAGCGAGCGGCCTCATACAAACATATATGCGCGCCTGCTGTCATGGTCTCACAAGCTTTATCTCCTCCTGTAGTAAACAGTGAGTAATTGTCAAGTTTTGACACCTTATTCTTGAATGAAAATGTGCTAAAGGTCTTGATTTTTCAGTTTGGATGCACTACCTTTTCTCTTTTCGACACTGTATCCAATGTATACCTATAAATTATATCGATTTAGAAGAGCTATGGCGTTGCAGTAAAACCGCTACCGCACACTGTCACCGGCATTTTGACAGTTTTACGTCAGAGACAATAACGTTTCTGGTGCCTCCATAAATACTTATTTTTTTTTATAAATTGACCAGATGTACTCAGAATATAGTATCACAGTTCTTATTTTCAATATCTAGTTATAGGCATATGGATTTATACGTCTTGATTATCTTCTAAACATGTATCTGGTGCCGCCCTCGATTCAAAAAGACCGGTTCGAGTCACACTTTAGAAAGACAAATTTTTAAAAAGTTCTCTTCCTCGTAAAATAATATGACTACTTAGAGTCATCATAAAGAGCACAGATGATACGAAAATGAACATACATGTAAAACAGCCTACTTGGGTGAAAGACTCTATAAAAACGTTCCAAATATATATGTGTCGTGTGCGTACAGCCTTGTAAACTGTCAAAAATTTTCATCACCAACACACACGCACAAATCACTGTGATTTTCAAACAATGTGCGTGATTTGAGAAATCTCCTTTTGTCCATGACTTCATAATCGGTTTAAAATTGATCCGACGTGTGAATTATTGATGGGTATGTTACTGTAACGATGATAATCCATTCGTTTCTCAAAATAATATCACTCTTTGGCGATTTAAAGGTGACGCCATTTGTATGTCACATTAGCCTTTATCATCATTCCGTTATTTGTCAACACCGATCATAACGCGATGCGATTAAGAGTAGCAGCTCAAAAACTGGATATCACGGGACTTCATTTGGTAGTGGAAGCAAAAAGACGGAAAACTAAATGCTTCAGCAAATCGTTATTATCAAGGATTTATGAGAATACTTCTGGTATGTTGTACAACAGAGGTTACCAAATGTATCCCAAGTTAAGAGTAAGAAAATTAGCACAATCTTAGTACAACATTCTTGGGAAGAAAGTCGGCAATTTATCTCTATTTACTACACCATAGGAATGTTTGTGAGACCTACTTGGTAGCAGTGACAAAATCCAGAAAAGGGGGCGGGGCATCGACACTATGAATGGAATAAATCATTCAGAATAATTTATGTGAGATGTATATATTTCAATGGCATGCATATAAGGTTAATTTTATAGATCAATAATATGCACTATTTGCCATCAATTTTACCAAGCATAAACCAGTTATTCACTAGCTTTCATTTATTTGCTTCACTTTCTGCATTATAGGGTGTTGCCATCTCAGGGTTGGGAAAACCCTGTTTATTTTTTTAAAAACAACCCACTCGGGGTTTTTTTTTTGAAAAAAGGTTTTATTGTTTTTGGGGGGACTTTTTTGGGGTTATTTCAATTTCAGGATCAATATTATACTTTTATACATTCCATTTCTCTTAACACATATCATCATTACTTATTATAATTTGCTTTTATGCCTTTTATTCAGTATATTTGATAATGTTTTAATTGCCAATCAAAACAGATTATGAATTTAATAAATTAATTTTTGAAAACAAATTAAATTTAGACAAACCCTCTCTTTGTTGACAATACAGCTCAGACAATATCCAGTATAAAGTAAAACACAAAAATCAAAATAAAATATTGATAAGACTTGGAGCTGGCTGGTTACTTGAAATGAACAATAATAACAACTTGCATTTTGTTAAAAAACCAGCTCAGCTGCTGAAGCAAGCATTGTGTTTCGTTTGTTTGTAACTAACTAACTAACTATGTTTGTATGTATGTATGTATGTCTCCGGACAAGCTAGAGCTTTAAGCCTTGCAATCGATTTCGTTCAAACTTTACACGACTATGAGGTATGAGGGATAATTGATTCGATTTTGGGGGCTCTGCCAATTAAATTTTGGTTTCTAGAAGTGCTTTTATGACATTTTTAATGATATTCAATGCACTTAGCCAGCAAGAAAAAATCAATATTCTGACCAACCTTCAAAAATTTATTCTTTGAAACCGATATTGATTATCATCTTGTTATTCAGTACTATTGTATGGCAACACAAAATATCTGTTGCTGGATATATTGATTCTGATTCATTCTGATGTTTTCTCCTCAAATTCATAAATTTCTTGATTGTAAAGTATACATTATTTTTTATGGTATATATCTTAATTGCCCATAAAGTCAACGTCGTTCTAGCGACGCAGTGTTCTTGAACACTTTGAATTGTCTAAGCCCTTGTAATTAGTGTATCAAGTTGTTAAGTTTTGACTTCTTTGTAAGTGGGAGAGACTTGGAAATGTTTTTATTTGCTTTTGTGTCTGATTTAAGCAATTATCAAATCTTGTCACCCCAGAATAACTTTGCAAATAGAGATAATTAACAACTTGGCTCCAAATATCAAAATGACATTACAAATGCACATGCCAGTAAAAAGGCACAAGCTCTGCAAATAAGAAGCCGCTACTGGAGGTATTGTTATGAAGTCATAATTGTACTAATTAGAGTAGGTCAATAGTGACTGGGTTAGGAGTTCACGTTGAAGTTGATTAGAACATTGTCAAGTGCTTGAGCATATTGCTCTGAAGTGTCAGCAGGTTAGTGTCAGTGTTAGTAGTTCAATTTGAAGTCCGTTAAAGCTACTGGTTAGAACAACGCCAAGTCAGTGCTTGTACACAAACAATTTCTCAAAATTCTCATTTGTCAACATATATCTTCTTAGCCTCCATAAATAGACCTGTTTTATCTAACTCTTAAAAACCTTATTAAATAAAAAAGACATTTTGAAAACAAAACAAAAACCCAATAAAACCCACTTTGAAAAAAAACAATAAAAAGCAACCCAAAAACCTGGGGTTTTTGGGGTGGGGTGGGGGGTCATGACAAACCCTGTGCCATCTACACCCCGCTGCCTCATGCGCATGTTCCCACTGCAGCCGTCCTACTCTACTCCAGAAGCATGTCTCAGCCCCACCAAGATGGGTGGGAGATATATGACTATGACGAGGAGACAGATGAGTGGGGATAGTGGACGTAGCATTCCACTTCTTTGAGCACTATGACGAGGAGGTGGCCTTGTGGCAGGGGGGGGACACCGCCTCAGGTGGGTTGCTACAGATTTATTAACCAAACTTGTTTCACGCGTCTATCTCTCACATCCGTCTAGCAAGCACATTTCTACATCGATAGATCTAGTAAAATGGAAAGCTTAGATTTGTAAAACGTTTCTGGCGTCAGCTATATTTATCATGGTAGAAAGAAGTGAGAGAAAGAAGATATGGACCAAAATTTGGTTATATACAGTACACACAGGTCATAGAAAACATGAAAATTTTCCAAATATCAAAATCTACATTCTGCTATAGAATATTGGGAAATAATGTCAGATTTTTGCTATATGATCCCCTCTGAACATTAAATCCTATTTTTCCTCTTCACCATAACCAGGATTCTCCACAACAACCAGGTCCCGGTATTTCTCAGGCCACCATCGACCAATTACCGAGTTACCAATACACAGAGGCTGGCAGAAAAGAAGACACGTTCACATGCTCAATATGTTTGGTTGCCGTGGAACCGGGACAAAAGGTGCGTGTGCTCACATGCGAGCACCAGTTCCACGCACCGTGCGTGGACCAGTGGTTGTTAGGCAACAGGACGTGCCCGATATGCCGCTCCGTGGTGCAGGGATGACCACGGCAGCTGTGGAAACCAGGACTGGTAAAAAATCCCAGGGCTTTTAGTGTTGGGTTTTATGTGTTTATTTTAAATATTTTATGAGTCCAGTTGATTCGCAATAAGTGGTATACAGCAGTGGGTCTCATCCAATTACTCAGTACATTACCTGATTTTATTTGTATATTTTTTAAAATGACCCTGTAATGTTCAAAATCGAACAAAAATTGTATTTAAAATTTGGAGTTTAGAATTTATTTTAAAATCAAAGCAGGTAATGAATTAAGTAACAGAATAACAAAATAGTTTATAAATATTCGTGAAATTCATAAATTCATGACAATTAAAAAAAAACATATATACTCAATATAAGTGATAGAACAAATTGTAGTAAATAATGATGTGTGTTAAGACAAATGGAATGTATTTAAGAGAGATAATATTGAAATAACTAAAAGGAAAACAGTAAAACCTGTGTTTTGTTTTCCCAACTCTGGTGGATTTCCATTTGTATATACAGCATTATATTGCAGGACATTTTTGGGATCAAACTCCCACGTCAAAGCTGTTTTTATAAAACTATTTTAATTCATGGAGCTGGATGATTTATTTGTGACTTCTGTATTGGTCATCAGTGGTAAAATATTGCAGTCTGAACCAAACAGAACTATTCTGATAGTTCGTTCTTAGTATGATAAAGTCACTATTACCATGAAATGGGCATTTGTTTTTGTTACTGCCATAAAATTTTGCACTGTTCTTATGTAAAAAAAAATTATCTAATTTAATACTTTTGTGGTCACTTAAATGTGTATTGTGTATCACTTATCCATAAACTTGTCAATTAGTTGTTATAAAGGGTTGTGTAAGGACTAAAATGTCCAGTAGGGGTAGGACTGTTTGTTACCTGGGTACCATTCTGTCAATATATGGTACTATTTTGTATTTAAATAATATTAAAACTATGGCAGCCTCTAATATAACTATAAGTACCTTATTGTAATGGAATTACAATACTTATGTCAATAAGATTTCTTCAAAATGCACGTGATAAGAGATGTCTTGTATTTACTGTTGCATATTTTAGGTAGGCTTCCATAAAAATAGTTTAGCTAGATATTTCATTATAAACAACTTACGTTCAGAATTTATACTGCTGTAGTTGACATTTTTCCATTGAAGGATTAAAAAAAAAAAGTTGAGGTTTTTGCAGATGTTCCCAATTATGGTCAGGTAAGCAATTCATTGTCATTTAAAAAGAATTTTTTGAAGACAAATCAGGTAATAATCCAACAATTTGTAAAGCATTTGCCAACAGATTTCCTCACACGAGCACCCTTCGTATAACCCCCGCCCCTGCGCGGTCCGTATACACACCCTAGCACACGACCTACGACGTAAGAACCAGAAAATACGACGGTTGGAATGTCCGTCGTAAGCACTAGAAACCCGTGAAACACCCTCCCCAGTATAGAAAGCGCCCTGGGGTCTGGGTGTCAGGTTGATTGTGTGAACTTTTCTCTTATCACACCTTTATTTATTGTTTATCAATCTTTGTTCCCTGGTTTCTGAATTAATATAGAATAATTAATACAACGTGTTTATTTTGAATTCCAATGTTTAAGCATCCTTAAAACTTTTGGAACTATATAGATCTACTTAAGTAGTGAAATTCGAATGTACATACGTTTAAAAAATTTTATATAGTTTGGAAATTCAGACAAAGACTGATCCAGACAGAACAAACGCTCAAAGATGATTTTAAACTGAAATGTATCCGTTCGCCATTTATCTGATGTACATACTACATGTATATACAGAACTGAACAAGTACATGTAATTGTTTAGCACTTTGTATTCTTTATGTTTGATTGCAACCAGGTATATGTATTGTCCTTGAAGTCAGCAGTGTTATCTTGTGTTACGCAATGTCCCATAGACTTCATCAACAGACGTAATGCTGTGTGTGTATACAAAAACCATAGGTCATAGGTCAGTTCGGACAAAGACTGGTCAGTTCTACTGGGAGCCAGCTCATTCGTCACGGAATCAATTTGCAACCGATTTTGGTGACGAATCGACCCTTAAAACTTGTATACATTCGCCACGTTTTATCGAGCTCATTCGCACCCATATCTTAATGATTGCATTGTGCCTCGGGATCTGTTCTTGCATTGCGTTCATTGCAAAGTATAAATAAATCAAACCCACGGCATCAAGCATTGACGCAAACTAATATTACTATAAGATGTTAGTTTAATCCTATTCTTTTGTTTCAGTTAATCCTCAACTATATAAAGCCAATCTGTCCCAATTTTTGCCGGTGAAAATATGTAGAACTACAACTTTTTTTTATGAAACCTTTTAATTTAACTTTTAATTGATTTTAATATGTAGAAGAACAACGTTTTATGAAAACTTTTAATTTAACTTGTAAAGTTCTCAGATGACGTGAAACCCCGGGACTACACATGCAGCTAGGATTTTGTGAATATTCGTAGTTTCATAAGAATTTCTGCCAACAGAGACGAGGATTTCAATTAAAAGGTAACCTTAACAGTTTTGTCTATACATTTTATTTAGCTGAAGAATGCACATTCGAAGATATAAGATGGTTTGAAAAAGCAAACCAGTGACTGTAGAAACACACGTTCACGTGTTTTTCAAATACGCTGATTATAGTCTGTTAGGAAGTGCTTAAAATCCGTTAAACTTTAGTGTACTTTGAAACTTACCGAATGATCCAAATATTAGAGTTAAACCAAAGCGCTTAAAAGTCCTTTACTACTAACACGGTCCCTAAATACACAGCCCATGTTCACGGCTATATACAACGTTCTATATATGTGGAGAAGGAAAATGAGGGTAAATTAGCTATAATCAAATAATTTCAAGAAATGATATGTTTGGTAAACAATATTACGATATTGTACTGTATCATAAGCAGCTATAACAAGTCTTGTTGAAACAAGCCTCTCATAAGCAGACCTCTCCCATGCACGGCCAATACTCGGCCAGCACCTGTAATGTTTTCTAATTTAATGTTCACTATTTGCTGGTAAAGATAAAACTGATTTATTTGTGATTCGATAAAACAATACACGATATGATATAATTTGCATATACAGTAGAACCTCCAATTAAGACCACAATATAGTACAAATTCATAAAGACTCATAATTTATTGAGTCTGTGAATACTCCAGCACCAACAACAAATAGTACAAATGAAGCATAATTTATCTCTGTTTCCAGCACCAACAAAAAAGTAGATGTTTTTGCAGGTTTTTTTCCACTAAACAATGTCACACGCCTCAGGCAGGATGAGTCAACGGGAAAGGTGGCTGTCAAGGCCCTCCCCGTCGGAACAGCCAGTACCCAGTGACCATGTCAGCAGGGGCTCCATCTCAGACCAGCAGCAGCAGCAGCAGCAGCAGCAGCAGCAGCAGCAGCAGCAGCAGCAGTCAGCAGTCAAAGCTGCTCCAGTTTTTCCGGCGGGCAAGACAAGTTGTGGGTGATGCATTCAGCGTCTTGTGGCAGACGGGAGAAGAAAGACAGCAGCTCGGGACCAACCGGCCACACCACGCAGCCACCCCCACTGTCAACCAGCCACACGACGGCCCAGACACAGCGGCGGCGACACCCTACTCCACTGCCAGGCAAGGTCCACAGCAGGAAGCGGACGTAGTTGTCGACGACAAAGAAGTGGAACAGCGACAGTACCAGCAGCTGTGGGCACAATTCTGGCCACATCACGGCCCAAACACAGGTCGACACCCTCCTCCACTGTCAGGCAAGGTCAACAGGGAGGCGGATGTAGTTGTCGATGAAGAAGAAGTAGAACAGCTGCGGCCGGGCCAGCAGCAGTGGGTGCAACTCTGGCGCCAGCAGGCCACAGGCAGCTGGGAGACTGCGCCGGTGGCAGGCGAAACCTCGCACTGATGCTAGTCTTATTGCTTTTTTGTCATAGTAGGTTCTGTGATTTTATATGCCTAATTGATTATTTAGCATTCAATTATATGAAAAATGTTGTAAAAAGCGGTATATTCTTACTTTCTGACATGTATTTTAAAGGGGTTGATTTTATCAAGAGAACGCATTTGTGATTATGCAGATGTGACTGATTCAGTGTTGTTATTGTGTTAATAAAACTGTTTATACAAAATTTGCGATTGTTTTTTAGTGAAATAAAAACTATCTATAGTGTATAGTTTGATTTTCGGACTGTATTTGTGCTAAAATGGAATTTTGTTTTAAAGACTTAGATTTTGACTTTACAAAGTCAAATGAAAAGTTTATAAAGGTGACTGCCAGGACCTGCAAAAATAAAAACTATATAACATTTAATTGTGTATAAACAATGATGTTTTACGACCTGTTGTACCAAATGTTTACAACTCTGTTTTAAATTGATTTGTATTTTCTTTTTAACGCTACAGTCTCTCAAAATGGAAATTTAATGTTTTTAATGTTTGTAGAACACATGTTTACTTATTTTTAAATTGAGACTCAAATAAATAAATAAATTTAAATTTAAACGTTTTAAAGCTCCTAAGGTTGTCTTTAAAATTAAAACAACAACATAAAAGATTTACAAGTAAAAAGGAACAGTAAAATATACAGTGAAAGATTATCAGTGCATGCAGTACCTAATTAAAACAAATTATCATAACCGATTATGACAACAATATACGGAGATATTTCTTCTGTCATCTGATTTTAGAGTTGGGAATATGATGGGGGAGGAAGAAATTTTGAAGAATGTAGCCTTTTATAGTCTATTTAAGTATTGTCTTGTTCTAGCAGCCTGGAATAAATTGATCATAAATAGAGGGAAATTCAAACTCATCAACTGAATACATGCACTTTGAATTGCATTATCGCATATCCTTCTGAGGTTTAATTGTCCAGACTTACAACTAGAATCTATAGGTACAGTGGAACCTGTCTCAGGAGGCTCCTATTGAAGGGCGACTCTCTTATTTACTTCTCTGTACACATAAGACAGGTTACACTGTGCTTATTCTTACATTATCTCTCCGGGTAATTTATGTTACGTAATCGCCTATGTTGACCACTAACTGTTCGACAAAGGTCTTTTGTTGACTGGTCAGTATAAGACAATGGGTGACTATGTCGGACGGTGCTTCCGTGGCCGAGTGGTTAGGGAGTTGGACTCGTGACCAGAAGGTCGTGGGTTCGATTCCCAGTCGGGTCTGGTGGTGGGTGTTGAGCAAACTTACCCCTAGCAGGTTGCACACTGCTCCGTGGCACCTACACATTAATTAGGTACAGGTCATTGGGTTGAAAGAGTGAGTGAGTGATCGTGTGAGTGATTAGCATTGTGCGCTGAATGTGCTGCCGATGCAAGTATGTGAGAAATGATCAATTGAAGATCAATAAGTGGGCCAATGACCTGGTGTAAATTGTAAAGTCGTGAGATCAAAAAACTTGGATCAAGACTATAAACCAGACATTTACATTTTTACAGTTACATTTACATTTTAAGATGTCACGAGGTATACCTGTAAGTAGGGAAAGCATGTGTAACACTTGGTCTGCTGCCAGTCACTAAGCGAGGGTGTATTGTTGAACCACGTGGTATACCCATAAATGATCTTCATCTTCATGTAAACGTTATCATAGGGCAGTG
>JAGTTF010005351.1:54821-68756 GCA_019095985.1 Streblospio benedicti | reverse complement strand
TTGTGGGGATAATAACCAAAAGTCATTTCCCCGGTATAAAAAAGGGTATGTTAAAATAAAATGATTACAATTTTAAAATGCAGAGAAATGATTAATTACTTTAGAGCTCAGGGTTATCCTAAAACATACTGGATAGGGCTAAAACTAGGGCTGATAGTGTTTCACGTGAATCTTTTACTGGTTCACAATGTTTGAACCGAGGAAAAAGAAGACAGAATTGTCTTTCCAATTACATATCACCCTAGGAATCTTGAAGTAATAAATACTATTAAAATAATTATTCTAGGTCAGCTAATGATGATGAGGTTGGTGATTTTCATATTATCACAACCATTGATATTGATATCAGGGATACTAACATTAAAGATTTATTGGTTCACACTCGTGTCAAAGAGCACAGGAGATAAAAGGTACTAAAACCTTGTGGTAGATCTAGATGTTTCACATGTAGACATGTCTCTAAGGAGGATTTGGTAGTGGGACCAAAAGAGGCAGTTTTAGGGCCTAGATCATAAGTTACATGTGAACGAAAGGGTTAGTATATTGTATTTATTTGTAAGAAATGTCGGGAACTTTATGTTGAGAATCAGGACGTAGACTGGGTGATAGATTTAGAGAATTTTTGAAGATGTAAGGGATAAGGCTGATAAGGAGGTAGCTAGACATTTCAATTCTGATAGACATAGGGGGGTGGAAGATATCGAAGTTTGTGGGTTATTATTAGAGAGGTTTAATGAGTAGAAAGTTAAAAGAACAAAAAAATCATTGGTAGATTAGGATGTTTTTTAGGCAGAGGAATGAATACGGATTATAATTCTGTTTTTGTTACCCCAGATATGTAATTTATTTTCATCATGTTGTCTTATTATTGGTTGATATGTAGCAGTATTTTATCATCTTATTGAGTATTAATTATAATACTATCGTATTATAATGATAATCTATCTTGTTAAATATGGGTTTAAGTTAAACGTATACACAATACGTCTGACGTTTCACGTACATATTTTTACGTAATTTTTACGTATTTTTTACGTGTGTACGTTACGTTCTACGTAGAACGTTGTTTTGTATTTGTTTTCATTTATAACTTGATGAAGGCAGTACATGCTGAAAATTTGTTAAAATTATTGAAAATTTTAATATTGCATCTCATCTTAATTATTATTAAATTTGTTTATAATCAATAGATGCGGCACAGCAATTACTACATTTCTTGCACTTCCTTTAAGTTTGCTGTAGTTGTAGAGGCGTTAAACTCAAATAAATTGTTGATGAAAACTGCATTTTTCTATAATCCTGTTTCTTTCTGCTTCCAGGCCTGAGCCAGACTTCAGGTAGGTCATCCATTTCTGTACTTCATGGGACAAGAAATGTAATTCTTTATATGCTGCTGAAACTGTTGGCGTACAGTGGTAGAAGCTCGAAGTTCCTGTCCATAAAGATGCCATTTATCGGGTCTCACGCATTGTCTGATCTTGTCTGTTTTCAGGGCTTGATCATTCACAGCGCTTTTACAAGTTCTTGTTCATACCAACTGCGTATATAGCCGTGAGATATGACGATGTGTCTCACACCACTGGACACAGTGACAGCCGCTACCCGCTCTATACGGCACCCGGCAGTAAGGGACGGTGCAATAGGAGAATGAAAAATCATCCGGTCCCCCTACTTTCCACCTTAAAACAGTACCTGTCCCCCTACCAAATGCACCGGTCCCCCTCCCTGGTAAATATTGCACTGTCCCTTATTTTATACAAGATTGCCACCACCACCCCAACGTACTGACATCAGATTAGATATATGAATTTCTCCCTTGTCCGCGCCAATCGGTGGAGAATTTTGACCTTTGTGCACTGGCGGGAGTTTAAAATTAATACGAAATTATTGGCGTAGTATTGGCAGAATGGCAACAAAGCAGAGTGGCTTACTTTACACTAAAACATGGCAGAAGTAGCGTAAAAATCGCCCGCACGTGATCGAGACATGTCCAAATATTGTCTTGATTTTACATATACACGATGCATGTCGAATCCAAACTCCCTGGAAAGCACACAGTAGTCTAGATTCCCACGGTTCCAGCATCTATTTAACGTTTTGTCACTGCATAGCAGTGTGCCAAGAAGGAATTTGCTCAACACTCACCAGCAAAGGGGACGAGCACCACCGCCCGTCCAGTCTTGAGCACAGCCTCCTATTCACTACAATGGAAAATCTAGGATGTGTGTTATTGGGGGTAGAAGGGGGGGGGGGGGGGGACAAACCACTGGATCTCATGGGAGATGACACCGTGTAAATGTGATTTTTCAGCACTCAATGCTAATCACTCACACAGGCACTCACATAATCTTTCAACCCAATGACTTGTACCCAATTTAACGTGTAGGTGCCAAGGAGCAGTTTGGGGATGTGTTGGATCAACACCCACGACCAGACTCGACCGGGAATCGAACGCACGACCTTCTCGTCACGAGTCCAACTCCCTATCCGCTCGGCCATTAAAGCATACGAAGTTAATTGAAACAAAAACACAATGAAAATGAAATTTGTAGGGTAGCAAAAGGGAAATGGGGGGAGGCGCCCCATGCACCCACCCACCCTAGATCTGCCACAGAACACATATAAACCCCGGCCTATTTAACCAGAAACAGCGGAAACTCATCTGCCACCGGGAATCGGGGGATTAATGAAATGTTCAGTGAAAGTAATTTAGTTTCAGTAAAAGCTGACGCTGATAATTTCGTGTACAATAGACCCGGGGCCTCTTTTTCCCATTCTCTGCCAAAGACACATTGCGTCCCTGACAGGCTAATTCAATGTTCGCCACTGTAAAACACGGGATAATACAACTAGAAATGTTCAGGTACAATCGTATAGTACCATTTTCGGCCGCTAGGTGATTAGTCTCGTACAGAACAGGGCCCTTCGTGAAACCTGGTGATCGCAGGTCGTTTGTCTAACGTAAGCCACTGTAGCATCAATCAGTCAACTAACACACACATTTTTCTACTACAAATATTTGGTGACAAGCCTATGGTTTCATAGGCGGCCACCCCGCTAGGTGATTAGGACTCGATACGGACGGCCCGTAGGCGCGCGGCCGAATTTGTTCACATAAACAAATACATGAACTTAAATGAATTGGTAATTACATGCTCTTGCTGTTATATAGACGTAATGATAAGGAAGTATAATGTAGTTATAAGATTATAATTCTCACTTACAAATGTGAGGTTTGCCGAGGGATCCAAATGTGAGCAAAACATAAGGCAAAGTTTGCCTTTGATATGCCACTTAGTAATAAATGGAATATTGATATTTCCCCACAAATCCATACAAAGCACACACATAATAACAAGTATTTAATTCCTGGTGGAGGAAATCCTGTTGTGAAAGTTAATGACACCGAGTTAAAATATCCTTCTTTCAGGGGATTTCACATTTCCCAAGATAGTTACCAATAAAAAACCATGAACATAAATATTCCCATCAACCATTTTGTATACCTATATAATTGCAAACCTCTTCTCTTTTCTACCTGTTAGTTGCAATCACATACTTATCTAAAATGGTATTCTACTATCGCTTTGCAACACACAGTTTCCAATCATAATCACAAAATTTACAAGCGATTTCGTGGCACTTTATAACTGCTTCATGTACGGACTACAGCACTGATTCTTTGTATGGACGTCAGACATACGTTTTTTTCTTATCCCCGTACACATTTTAATATAGTGGTGTAGGCTGCATCATAATTACAGTTCATCAACGTGACTGCCTCATTTCAGCAGACAACCAAAACGTGCGTTTGTTTGTGAGATGCACGTGCTGCGATTTCAAGCCTTTTCTTATTACGTCAAACGTACGTTCTCGGAAAGGTCTCAACTTAATGGCTCCGTGTGCTGAGAACGTTGTGATCAAATATAATTTAATAAGCATTCGTTCGGTTGTCATAATCCATTGCTACTATTTGTGTCCACCGGATTTGGTTTTTATTACAATAACAATCGTCTCTATTTCCAGACAAACTGTCACCCCAAAAGGGGTCAGTGATCCTGGTAACACAGCAGTCGGTGTCCACTGAACACTGAAATTTGTGTAAACCGGTTCGGTATTTGAAACGAACAATGAACTCGCTGGTATGCAATGAAATGAAAAATGAAAATATGAAGAAACTGTAGTATTTGGACGATGCACTGACATCGTACGATTATCATACACGTATTTCCACCCCGCTCACATGCCAGTTTATGAGGCACAATACATGTAAGGGGCTCGGAATCTCCATACCACGCTCATTTCCCGGACCGCAAACTGACCACTCACGTTATTCATAATTCCACTTTTATTTGTTGTCAAGCCTTGACAAAAGAACACATAAAATACCACGAATAATGCATTAAAATGAATAATACATTAAAAACATAATGAATACACTTAACCAACATACCATTAATAATGTACAGGCTTGTAACAAGAAAAGTAATGATTAGCCTTTGTCAAGGCCAAGAATATCATCTAAAAAGATTATTGAAACCAGTGATCATAGCACTCAGAAACAGCCGCAGTCTAAATGTCTCAGCTTAGCGAGATGATATTCTTGGCCTTTGCTAATCCCTAGCTGGTGGCGTCACGCAGCCTTAGCTTGGCCACACCGGCTACGTCATAGCCTGTTGAATATTTACTAGCACATAACAAATACAGCCGTAATCAGCTCTCACATGTATTGGTCATGTATACATAGTGGAGTGTGTTTCTGGCTATGTTTTGTTTACATGCATATGCATACAATATCTCATGCTAGCAATGTTTCTGGCAGTGTATGTATACTAAGTATGCATGAGTGTCTACTGTGACAGACAAGTCACTTATGCGATGCCATAGAGGTCATAGAAAAACAATAATCTCTCTGTCACCAACACCCAACAGCATGACAACTAGGTTTATGCAAGCCTTGAATGTGGTTGATCTATGGGATAGCTTAGATTTAGTATGTTATTATTCATGGCAAATGTTATATTTGTATACATGTACTTCAATTGGGAATTTCAAAGAATGTGTAATAATATGAATATTGATTCTATTGGGAAAATGGAAATTTCATAGAAAGTAAACTGTACATCTCTCAGTATCACACAAAAAATGTTTGATTATATCACTGATAGCATACACATTATAAGTGTGTATATAAATGAAATTAAGAAACACTAATTTCTCTATTTTTATTTCTTTTCTGCTATTTATTGATTTTGGAATAAATAGCAGAAAAGAAATAAAAATAGAGAAATGAAACCATATGCTACATACCAACTACACAGTATTATATAAGAAACACTAAGTTTTCTTATTTTGCATACTACAAGAGTATATTTTGCAACTTAGTAAGGCATATTCATTAGGTCATTGTGAAATACTAAACATTAGTTACGTACATGTATTTACTTGTTGTAAACTATCAAAAATCAGCTGTTAAAAATACATGCTATGCAACGTGAGTGCTACCAGTGAGCACATGGTTTTGTCTTGTATGCAAAGCTGATAAAGACTGTATTCCTTAGAAAGCCGGCTAGGATTGATGCTAGGACTCTGACCGCTTGTTTTTTGTTTACCACAGCATAAGCCAGTCTTCAGAAAAGGCTATGATATTTAAACATCAGTCTATTAAAGTCAGTCGAACATATGCACATCCATGTGAACAGAGTTGTGTTCTGTGTGGCTGTTTTCATATGAAGGAAACTATATATATTTAAACTAAATTATAAATATCATAGCCTTTAGAAAGGCTAAGTAATGATATAAGATGGGTGTAACAAAATGTTCGCTTTAGAGTAACACAGATGTTGTCTTTTTAAAAAACCTTTGCAAAAATAAATAATATGTATTCATTTTTTGACATAAAAAACAAACAGTATTGTCTAAATTATAAAGGTTGCCTTCCTCATTCATTACAGCATTACATACAATTACATACAATTTCTCTTTCTGTGGTATATACCTTTATGACAACTTTTATGCCAACTAATGGACAAGTGATACACAAAACACATTTCTAGGAACCACAAAAATATTAGAATTAGATAATATTGATTTAAGAACTATGCAAACATTTTATGGCAGTAACAAAAACAAATACACATTCCATCGTATCAGTGACACTATCATACTAAGAATCGTAAAATCGAATGTACCTGGTATGCAGCATAAGATCTCATTTTATACACAACACTATTCTACTCACTGCCTTTATTTCCAAAACTCAAAACACCTCAAAACAATAATAATAATATATAAAACTAGTTTTCGAGATCCTTAGTCTCCTTTTCAATAACAACTAATGAAATTAAAATAATGAACTTACATATCAATAACTATGTCAAATTTAAATAAATCACCTCAAGTATTCTACATTATTAAATTTCTATTTTGTATTTTAACACTCTATATAAATCTATCTTCTTTAAACTAAAACTATATTGTTAAATTCATTACAATTGAAACGTCTACACAATAAGGTTTAAAATACTAAGAACCGACTATCAGAATAGTTCTGTTTGGTTAAGACCAAAATATTTTACCACAGATGACCAATACAGAAGTCACACATAAATCATCCAGCTCCATGAATTAAAATACTTTTAGAAAACAGCTTTGACGTGGCATTTGATCTCCAAAATGTCCTGCAATATAATGCCCTATATACAAATGGAAATCCACTAGGGTTGGAAAAACAACAACACAGATTTTACTGTTTTCTTTTAGTTATATCAATATTATCGCTCTTAAATACATTCCATTTCAACACACATCGTTAGTTACTACAATTTGTTTTATCACTTGGATTGAGTATATATTTTTTTATTGTCAAGAATTTAACGAACATTCATTAAATATTTTGTTATTCTGTTACTTAATTCATTACCTGCTTTGATTTTAAAATAAATTCTAAACTCCAAATTTTAAATACAATTTTTGTTCGATTTTGAACATTACAGGGTCATTTTAAAAAATATACAAATAAAAAGCAGGTAATGAATTGAGTAATTGGATGAGACCCACTGCTGTATACCACTTATTGCGAATCAACTGGACACATAAAATATCTAAAATAAACACATAGAAACCCAACCCTGAAAACCCTGTGATTATTTTGACCAGTCCGACACAGCTGCCTTGGTCATCCCTGCACCACGGAGCGGCACATCGGGCACGTCCTGTTGCCTAGCAACCACTGGGCCACGCACGGTGCGTGGAACTCGTGCTTGCACGTGAGCACACGCACCTTTTGTCCCGGTTCCACCTCACCCAAACATATTGAGCACGTGAACGTGTCTTCTTTTCTGGCAGCCGCCTCTTCTGTTGTGTACTGGTAACTTGGTAATCGGTCTATGCTGGCCTGAGAAACACCAGGACCTGGGTGATGTGGAAAGTCCCCAGGACCATAGAATCGTATCCGTGTCACAGCTCTCTGCAGAGGAGAGTAACAATAACATTTAGTGTTGGTGATTTACCCTAAGTATTCAGGATGAATTGTGAACTCAACTGCCTGTATTTAGTGAGTAAAATATGATGCAACCCATTCAATTACATAGACAAGATTTGTGACATATGCCAAAAATGCATTCAATTACAATTCCTCGTAATTGGTGAAAGACGATGAACTGTATTGGTGACTGGTGATTTAGGAAAGAACTGTTGGTGACTGGATTTTCACGAAATAAACACATTATCACATTTTTGCATTAATCAGGCTGCTTGTCTCAGATCTCTTTTTTACCATGCATCTAGTAATATGAATATAGTTCCATGGTTATACAACTTTATGCAGTGTTAGAATTATAAGCAGTCATAAAACCAATAAGGTAATAGGGCAGTTAAAATGTTCTCAAATCAAGATTATTCAGTATCATTATATGATATTTTAATATTCCATACCAGAATGCAGACATTGATATTTGCAAATAGTTTAGCTTTTCTATGACCTGTGTGTACTGTATAGAACCAAAGTTTGGTCCATATCTTCTATCTCTCACCTCTTTCTACCACGATAGATATAGCTGACGACAGACAAGTTTTACAGCTCCAAGCTTCCATTTTACTACTTCTGTCGAGGTAGAAATGTGCTTGGTAGACGGATGTGAGAGACAGAGGAGTGAAACAAGTTTGGTTAATAAATCTCACCTGCCCCACCGCAATCCGGAACTCGCCGTCTATTTCGTAATACTCTGCATAGAGTTCGACTGTCGGGTGGTCTCTCATTGAGTCGCGCCGAGACATGCTGCTAGAGTAGAGTAGGAATGCTGCAAGCGGGGGTCTAGGTGGGGGGTCTTGTCCCCACTTCACACTTCAATTTTAGCTAATTTCCCACTGTATACCACGCAATGCAGTTTTGCATATTGCCCACTTAATCCTAAAGCAAATTGTCACTTCCTACGCAATTTGATAGCCACAGTTCACACGATGATTTGGAACTCATCAAACCTCACAGCATACTATGTATTTTAAAAAATTAGACACATTTAAAAGGTTCAATACACTGTATCCTCTTGAAGAATGAGCAGCTTTTACCTTACTCTGAAACCCTTATCCTATTGATTAAATAATATCCTATTGTACACACAGAATACTATCCCACGTGATCTAACCTGCAGACTGCATTCTGAGAAAACAAGTCTCTCCTACACATGGGTTGCTTATATATTGTACATGTCCCTTTGTCTTACAATGACCAGTAAACAAAACACCTTATATTCTGAAATACCCGTCTAAAGGTCACTCCAGTCGACAGTACTGGTCATTCAGCTTTGTTCCATCCAGGCGTTAACCGATTACGTAACCTATACTTGCCTTGTTGGGCGAACTGTACAGCAGAACCACTGTTCTAAGACCATCCCTTTGCCTGGTCTCACTTGAACTTAAAAGGAAGGCTGTCTTCAAATGCACACACAATTGTATATATGAATACTTGGGACCTAGAAAAATGATCTTATTATGGTGGTGGTCTCTTTACAAAGGTGGTTCTAATGGGAGGTTTTATGTACATACTGGACTTATGTGAACTTTCTGCTGACCTCTTGGAGTGGGGAGATTGGTGCAAGTTTTCTTTTCCAATAGATTTTTATTATAGACCGTAGACAATTCTGCTACATTTTCTACATGTTAAGGACAAAATCTACTCAGAAGGGGCCATTCTAGAGACGCATGCTTGGTCCTTTTACAATCATCTTTCACTTTTGGATGAAACATTTTTGTGAAGATGATTAAATGCTATACTACGAGGTTCAACAATACACGGGATAGTATAAGTTCCCCAAGTTGTAACATATGTTTTCCCTACGAATAGGTATACCAAGTTAGCTGGTCAGGCATTGTCTTATACTGACCAGTAGACAAAACAGCTTCGGCGCTCAAACGCAACAGTTAGTGGTTACGGAGGGCGATTACGTAATGTGGTATATCCTGCATACAGTGGGACCTGTCCATGTCAGGCTTAAGGACAGACAAGTGGACAGAAAAAAAGTGTGCACAAGAGAGGGGTCTTTAAAGGAGTTGTCCACCTGAGGCAGGTTCCACTGTACTTATACTTAGGTTCTCTTTGTAAGACTGGGCAACTTTATTTGAGAAATTAATACACAATGCACCTTTGTACTAACCAAAATGTATCAAAAATTAGTTTCTTTTTATTTGAGAAAAATACAAACATTTTATGGCAGTAACAAATGCAAATACACATTTCATGGTAATAGTAAAGTATAATACTACGAAGGCTAAGACTACAATATTCTATCACTAAGGAATATATCATACATAAAATCCATTAGCTCCATAAATCACACTACGTTTAGTACACAGCTTTCACAGTGAGTTTGACCCAACAAATGTCCAGTCATAACAAATCCGTTTCCACGGCTGTGGTGAAATCCCCCAGTGTCCGTGGTCATCCCTGCACCACGGAGCGGCACATCGGGCACGTCCTGTTGCCTAGCAACCACTGGTCCACGCACGGTGCGTGGAACTTGTGCTCACACGTGAGCACACGCACCTTTTGTCCCGGTTCCACCGCACCCAAACATATTGAGCACGTGAACACGTCTTCTTTTCTGGCAGCCGCCTCTTCTGCTGTGTACTGGTAACTTGGTAATCGGTCGATGCTGGCCTGAGAAACACCGGGACCTGGTTGATGTGGAAAACCATCAAGACCTGGTGGTTGTTGGGAAACACCAGGATGCGGTTGATGTGGAAAGTCCAGAGGATGTGGAAAGTGCAGAGGACCTGAGAATCCTATGGACTGCATTACACGTTGCCCGAATATCTGCGGAGAATAGTAACAATAAGATTTAGTGTTGGTGAGTATTAAGGGTAAATTGTGAATTCAACTGAACTCAGTTATTTAGTTACATTTTTGCATGGATATTCATTTTCTGATTTTTAAATATTCTAAACAAGAATATAGACATTAATATTTGGAAATAGTTCTTTTTTATGAACTGTGTGTACTACTGCACTGTGCAGACCAAAGTTTGGTTCATACAAACATGGTTCCCAATGCTTTTGAAATTCATATCTTCTATCTCTCACATCTCTCTACCAAAAAGGGTTTTTAACATGATAGAAATAGATGAAGACAGAGAAGTTTTTCTACCCTCAGCCGCCATTTGACTATTTCTATCGAGATAGAAAGAATTGAGAGATAAAAAAGTTCGATTAAGTGGCGCTGCAGTTCTCACCAGCCAAACAACTCCTCCTCTGCCTCATCAATATCGTCGAGTGGGTTTTCCTCTCGGACGCCTGGGACTTGCCACCGCGCAGCTTGGTGGTCGGGTCGGGACATGCTTCTAGAGTAGAGTACGATGACTGCAAGAGAACACAAAATGTACAGTATTAGAAAGTACAAGAGTCAGATATAGCACTAGACTAAACGATATTTTACAAAACATCTACCACTTATTGACACAATACTCGATAGCAGAAATAAAGTCTAACCCAGAAAACAAGATGATTATTACAGAAGAGTTTGAGAAAATTACTAGAGATTTACTAAAAATTATGCACTTTACATGAGAAGAATTCAGCTATTGATTAATTGTATCATCATTATTGGACTTAGATTAGAAGAAATTATGGGGGGGTTGTTATTGGACAGTTACTATGCCTTTTATTATTATTAGCATCAAAGAATTTATTGAATAATTACTACATTCATTATTATCTTAATCAAAGACAGGGGACATTACTATGCTTGTTATTACTATTAGCATCAAAGAAGTTATTTGACATTTACCATATTTATGGTTATTATCAATATTAAACTATAATGCAAATAGTGATTATATCTTTCATTTACATTTACTGTACAATCTTACACACCTTCTTAATTAAGAGGAGGGTAGTGATCACAAAAAGAAGAAGAAGTATTGGGGTCTAGGGGGGGGGGTCTAGGTGTCTAGTGTGTGTGTTCTGTTTTAGTTCCCTTTCCCACATTTGCAGTTTTTTATTTTTCCCACTTAATCCCAACGCAAAATTGTCACTTCCCAGGTAATATGAGAGCCACAGTTCACACGATGTATTGAAACTCATCAAAACTCACAGTCTACTATATAGTATATAAAAAAGACACATTTAAAATGCGCAATACACTATATTCTCTTCAGAAAAGTAACAGCTATTACCTGACACTGAAATCCTAATATTTTTTCTCCTAAATTATCCCACCATGCACAGAATTTTATCCTACGCGTTCCAAGCACACAGCTCACTGTCCTCTCAGAAAACACCTTACTCCTACATATCTTACTAGCATAGTATATGGTTACCGCACGTGTCTTTGTCTTACACTGACCAGTAAACAAATTACAAGTACATCTACCTCATATTATTAAATCCCCGTCTAAAGGTCACTCCGGTCAACAGTACTGGTCATTCATGACTACAGTCTTTGTTCCGTCCGGCGTTAACCGATTACGTAACCTATACTCGCCTTGTTGGGCGAACTATACAGCAGAACCACTCCACAAGGACCACCCCTGTAACTGGCCTCAACTGGTCTCAATATGAAGGTTGTCTCTGAATGGACACACTTTCGTCTCTATATGAAGCCTTGGGACCGAGAAAAAATGGTCTAATCATAGTGGTGGTCTCTTTTCAGAGATGGTCATAATGGGAGGTTTCACTGTACTTGTGTGACCTGAACTTAATGACATGTTTATTTTCTATGAAAAGAACGATATGTGTTGTTGAAGCACTAGAAATAGAATAGAGAGTGATTTTGTGAACAGGAAGCTATTACTTTGAAATTTAAATAAATATGTTTATGTACATTTTAGTCTTTTTGGCAAAATAAGCAGTGACAGAAATATACAACGATGATAACTAGAAATAGAATACAGATTATACCAAATTGTTCTTCTAATTTAGCAGGTATAACGGCGCTGCATTGTTGTTCAAAGAAGTATGGATATTTCTACCACTAAGAACTCACAGTTTGACGCATTTTTGCTTGATCACACCCAGCGCCTTTTTGAAGTATTGTTCGTACCAACCTGCGTGCGTTGCCAAAATGTTGTGTAGAACCACCGTTATCGTGCTCTCGGGAGTTTAAATATTTACAGGGGGTCATTATCCTTGTCACACCTATATCCTTTTTCACTTTTGGGCAGCATACAACACAAAGGCAAAATGCCGTGGCGTCGTTTGGTTAACTCACATTAGCGTTCATGTGCCTGACCTGTAATTATTTAACATGTCTGCTGTATGTCGGACCAGTGTGTGCATTCTGTTAGAGGTCGCATCTCATCATCCACCAAATGGACCCGACATGAATCAACCCACGACCTTCCTGGTCATGAGTCCAACTCCCTATCCATTCTGCTCATTTAACCCCTGCTATTAAGCCTAGATACATGACGATAGGTCTCACACAGGTTCACAGTGCAGTGACAGCCTCCATTGTCCATCGGCTTCAATGCGCACGCACAAGATGAGTGTTATGTTTGACAGGATTGTGTCAAATATTCCACCCCCAACGTACTGACACCAGATTAGATATTTGAATTTCCCATTGTCGTCGCCAATCGGGGGAGAATTTTGACCTGTGTGCACTGGTTGGACTTATTAAATTTGAAAAGACGAAATTATTGGCGTAGTAGTAGTGGCAGAGTACAAAGCAGAATGGGAACTCATAGGCAACTGAGTGGCGCTTGCTTGGCGTCTTATTGGTGGCTTCCTATATACATGTAAAAACGCGTAATGTTTGCTGATTCTCTGCTGTATGGCGACTGACCAGCGAAAATCAGACGTCACATCGGATCTTACAGAAAATGGAACGAACACGTAGTGAGATTAGAAATTCATATTACTGGAATATTTTGCAGTTTTTTAGTACGATGTCAGTACGCCACCCCCGAATTTAGTCTCTGTGTCACGGGTTTTAGGTGTTTACATAAAGGTGAGCCCGTTAGTTTAAAAACCCGTAGACTGCATGTAATGGACCAGGTGTGTCTGCATTGTCGTGCTGTTGTGGTCGCGTTCTGGTTTCAACATGGCAGAAGTAGCGTAAAAATCGCCCGCACGTGATCGAGACATGTCCAAATATTGTCTTGATTTTACATATACACGATGCATGTCGAATCCAAACTCCCTGGAAAGCACACAGTAGTCTAGATTCCCACGGTTCCAGCATCTATTTAACGTTTTGTCACTGCATAGCAGTGTGCCAAGAAGGAATTTGCTCAACACTCACCAGCAAAGGGGACGAGCACCACCGCCCGTCCAGTCATGAGCACAGCCTGCCATCCACTACAATGGTTAATCTAGGAAATGTGTGTTAGTGGGGGGGGGGGGAAGGGGGAACAACCACTGGATGTTATGGGAGATGACAAAATATAAATGTAAATGTGATGGTTCAGCACTCAATCCTAATCACTCACACAGGCACTC
>JAGTTF010005351.1:32565-49863 GCA_019095985.1 Streblospio benedicti | reverse complement strand
TTTTTAAGATGACAAGGTCGAAGGAAGCCTACCCTCATTTTTAAATGCACTATATTGTATTTTATTGGAAATATTGCTTAATGACCAAATCATTATATAATTTGGAAATAAAGCAACGACATAGCCTCCATAGGCGAATTTTACACAAAATTTCAGATATTATGGCGGCCATCTTGAAATGTATCATGAGGTAATAGGTATTTTCTTATTTTCTCAACACTACTACCTTTCTGGGCCATGAAAACCTAACTTTGGTTGGCAAAATTAGGAATTTAAGTAGAAACCTGATGTGTTAAAGAGACTCCCTCATGTTCTTAAAAATTGATGAATTTTCGGCGGCCATCTTGAATTTCTCCCTTAGTGCCAGGGTAGGAAAAGTCTACCTTCGTGATTTTATTGCCCAAACATGTCCTCTTCATGAATATCAAACAAAATTCTCTGGACAACACTTGCACACGGAATCCACCTCAGCTTCTGGAGTACATAGACGATATACAAGGCTGTTATTCTCAACAGCCCAAGTTTGTACATTGGTGATTCAGGCAGTAAATTTCAACACGTCACTCAAGGAACACCAATGAAATGTGGAGACGCATAACCAGAGAGGTGTCCGCACCAGATTCACTCCCCTCAGTACTGGTGAAGTTCACTAATTGGGCATACCAGACCACATGGACACCCTCAAGCATGTAACGGATTGGGATAGTTCTAAAATTATGTGCAAAGAATCGTACCTATTGGACAGGCAAATCTCAGATTCTATAACGATCGGAAACATTGTTGAAAACATGAACAGAGATGAACGAGCATACCAGTTGTCCTACGCCAATGACAACATTCTGAGACCTAGGGCAATCCAAGAGCAAAGGAAACACTGACTGATTTCCTTCATTGTCACGTACTGCCCCCTAGTGACAGAATAAAATCACAGACCTTACAATGAACAGACTGGAAACTCGGCAAAAAGCATGTAACAAAGCCGTGTGCTGTTCTCCGTGTTAACACTGTCATGCTGCTGTGCTCTGTTACAGCTGAGTATGCAATGCGTGACTTTGTTGATTTCTAATTAGTGTACTACCACAGACCTTACAATGATTCATTCTAAGGTCTGTGGTACTACATTTTCTTCTCATTTTTGATATGTTCACCACAGATAACACACCTTTTACCACATCACCTTATAATAGTTATTATAATTATGAACAAAAAACAGTGGCAATCTAATGGAGAGTTTTGCTCAGCTTATATGTGCAGCAACAATAGGAGAAATTGCCCTGGATTAAGTTTTTTTCGTTTTCCAAAGCAGCAAGAAAGGTAAATTAAATTTATTCAAGTGCTACTGATAATGCCTGAAAATCGTGCGTTTGAAACTAAGATTTATGTATCATTAACATATTAACTAATTAATGTTGTGAACAATTGCATATTTCAAAATGTTATGTAAAGATGCATGTATAGGTAGTCTAGATGTTTAACAGAAATGTTTATACATACATTATACTTAATATAATCATGAGTTGTGATTTAAGTTTAGAATTCTTGATATAAACAAATTTGACATGAATACTGAGTAAAACGTGGACTTTCTTTTTAAACAGAAGTCAGAGATGGGCCATTCTGTCACGCAGAGATGACTTGCTGAAAAAAGAAGTTCGATTGAACACGTGTGCCTGTCAGGGACGCAATGTGTCTTGTGGCAGAGAACGGGGAAAAAAGAGGCCCCAGGTCTATTGTTCACGAACATTAGTCAGCGTCAGCTTTAAAAAGAGCTTGCAAGTAAATTACTTTCACTGAACATTTCATTAATCTCCTGATAACCGTTGGCAGATGAGTTTCCGCTGTTTCTTGTTCGGGTATGTGTTCTGTGGCGGATACAGGGTGGGTGGGTGCATGGGGTGCCTCACCCCTTTTTCCTTTTTTTACCCCACAAATTTCATTTTCATTGTGTTTTTGCTGCAATTAACTTTGTATGCTTTAATGGACGAGTGGATAGGGAGTTGGACTCGTGACCAGAAGGTCATGGGTTCAATTCCCGGTTGGGTCTGGTGGTGGGTGTTGCGCAAACTCATCCCAAACTAGTTTCACAATGCTCCATGGAACCTGCACGTTAGATTAGGTACAAGTCATTGGGTTGAAAGAGTATGTATGAGTGATTAGCATTGAGCGCTGTAACACCACGTTTACATTTTGTCATCCCCCATAAAATCCAGCGGTTGCCCCCCTTCTACCCCCACTAAAACACATTTCCTAGATTTGCCAGTGTAGTGGATAGGAGGTTGTGATCATGACTGGAAGGGGGTGGTTCAGTCCCTCTCGGTGGTGAGTGTTGAGCAAATTCCTTCTTGGCACACTGCTATGCAGTGCCTAAAGGTTTAATAGATGATGGAACAGTAGGAATCTAGACCAGTGTGTGCTTTCCAGAGAGTTCGGATGCGACACGCATCGCTAATGTAAATCAAGACAATATATTGACAGGTCTTGATCTCGTGCAGAAGACTTTCACGCTACTTCTGCCATTTTGAAACCAGAACCACAACCCCACGACAATGCAGACACACCTGGTCCATTACATGCAGTCTGTATTGGTTTTTAAACTAACAGGCTAGTCTTTTGTAAACACCTAAAACCTGTGTCACACAGACCAAATTCGGGGGGGGCATACTGACATCGTACTAAAAAACTGCAAAATATTCCAGTAATATGACAATACGCTCACTACACGTTCAGTCCATTTTCAGTAAGATCCCGACGCGACGTCTGCTTTTTGCTGGTCAGTCGCCATACAGCAGAGAGTCAGCTAACATTATGCGTTTTACATGCACTATGTCCAGTGGTGTGAGACCCCGTCGTCATAACTCACGTATGCTTAAAGTGGCCGAGTGGATAGGGAGTTGGAGTTGGAGTGGATTCAATTCCCGGGTCGGGTGTTGAGCAAACCTACTTCTAACAGGTTGCACACTGCTCCGTGGTACCTACACATTAAATAGGTACAGGTCAGGCGAGTGGACGCTAATGCAAGTGATTAGCACGTCTGCGCCACGGTTGTGATGTGTGTATATAGTGCTCCCCGGGAGTTGAGAAGGATATAGGTGTGACAAGGATGCCAATGACCTGGTGTAAATATGTAAAGTCGCTATAGCACGATAACAGTGAATTGCGACTGTAAAAACCACATTTATATTTACATTCACGTATATGAACGCAGGTTGGTATGAACAAGGACTTGTGAGTGATCAAGCCGTGAAAACAGACAATGTGTGAGACCCGATAAATGGCGTCTTTATGGACAGGATCTTCGAGCTTCTCCCACTGTAAGCCTACAGTTTTTAGCAGCATATAAAGAATGACTTGGCTCAACAACGCCGCGTTATCACGATACTTCTGCTATTTCATTCAATTCATAAATGGTCGAATCTCAACACCCGCAAATAATCCTGTTTCGTCAGTCAACGGGTGCATTCTGTAGAACCGATAAAACATGGGTACGTTGTGGAAATCACTCCATCGCCACCATAACGACATCGGGGTGATACGAGAGAGGCAGTTAAAATAGTTCGTCTTTTGTTCTGCATTGATGAGCACTCGGTTGGAATTTAAATAGTAAAGATATTAGAAGAACAATTAGGTATAATTCTATTTCTAGTTATTCTTTGTATTTTCTAGTGCTTCAAAAAGACAAAATGTACATTGTTTTATTTTTTCATAGAAAAATAAACAGTTCATTTCAACAACATATATCGTTCTTTTCATGGAAAATAAACATGTCATTAAGTTCAGGTCACACAAGTACAGTGAAACCTCCCATTATGACCATCTCTGAAAAGAGACCACCACTATGATTAGACCATTTTTTCTCGGTTCCAAGGCTTCTTATAGAGACCAACGTGTGTCCTTACAGAGAGAACTTTCCTATTGGGTCCACATGAGGCCAGGTACAGGGGTGGTCCTTGTAGAGAGACTCTGCAGTACAGTTCGCCCAACAAATTAGGTATAGGTGACGTAATCGGTTAAGGCTGGAAGCAACAAAGAATGAATGACCACAGTGACCAGTACTGTCGGTTGGAGTGACCTTTAGACGGCGAATTGAAAATATAAGGTACATGTACTTGTAATTTGTTTACTGGTCAGTGTAAGACAAAGACATGTGCTGTAACCATATACTATACTAGTAAGATATGTAGGAGTAAGGTGTTTTCTGAGAGGACATTGTGCTGTGTGCTTGTAACGTGTAGGACAACACTCTGTGCATGGTGGGATAATTTAGGAGAAAAATTTTTTAGGATTTCAGTGTCAGGTAATAGCTGTTACTTTTCTCACGAGAATATAGTGTATTGCGCATTTTAAATGTGTCTTTTTATATATTTACTATATATAGTAGACTGTGAGTTTTGATGAGTTTCAATACATCGTGAAACTGTGGCTATCAATTTGCTTGGGAAGTGACAATTTTGCGTTGGGATTAAGTGGGAAATTAGCTAAATTTGAAGGGGAAGTGGGGACAGAACCCCCGACCTAGACCCCCCCCCCCCCTTCTTTTTTGTGATCACTACCCTCCTCTTTTGACGCTTTAAAGTCTGTTCAGTAAAAGTAAATAAAAATATAATCACTATTCTCATTATAGTTTGATATTGACTCTTTAAATCATAAAAGCTGTTTTCTCCCATTGAAAATAATAGCCATAATATAGTAAATGTCGAATAACTTCTTTGATAATAGTAAAAAAGCAAATGTCCAATAACTTCTTTGGTGCTAATAATAATAAAAAGTCCAATAGTAACTGTAAAATAACTCCCCATAATTTTTCTTCTAATCTGAGTCCAATAATGATGATACAATTAATTGATAACTGAGTTCTTCTTATGTGAAGTGCATATTATTAAATCTCTAGTCATTTTCTCAATGTCTTCTATAATAATCATCTTATTTTCTGGGTTACACTTATTATATTTCTGCTATCAGTATTGCGTCAATAAGTGGTAGATTGTTTGTTAAAATATCATTTAGTCTAGTGCTATATCTGACTCTGCTACTTTCTAATACTGTACATTTTGTGTTCTCTTGCAGTCATCATACTCTACTCTAGAAGCATGTCCCGACCCGACCACCAACTGCGCGGTGGCATTAGCCAGCCCTCCCAGCGGAAAACCCATTCGACGATATTGATGAGGCAATATGAGGCTGAATAAAAGACCACTGAAAATGCACCCTTTTTAACATGTAAGAAGGTGTTCTGCTCTTTGGCTTCTCACCCAGTTACAGAAAAGATGAGAGATAGCGATTAAATGATTTTCACAAGTATAGTCAAAACATGTTTGTGTACACCAAACTTTTGGCTTCATTACAGTACACTTAGATCATATAAACCATGAACTATATCCAAATAGTAATGTCTGCATTCTGGTATAAAATATCAGGATTTCATAGGACGGAATATTATTTCTTAGGTTTTCGCCCTATAATCACATGTGGTCGAGAACATTTTAACTGCCCCAGGCCTTTTGCTTTTATGGCCGCATTTTAAATATGTCTTTTAATAAACTGTATAGTATCACTGAGTTTTGTTCAGTTCAATACATCGTGTGAACTGTGGCTATCAATTTAACATAAATGACAGTTTTGAGTTGGGATTAAGTGGGCCTCCCATCTCAGTGCTCAAACCTCCCATTGTGATCATCTCTATTAAAGACCGCCTCTTTACCAGTCTATTTTTTCTCGGAGATCGCTATATAGGAGAATCGTGTCCATTCGTATAGGTCAACCTGGTCTGACCAATTGGGGCCAGTTACAGTCTTGAACTGGTTTATGGTTTTGCTGTACAGTTCGCCCAACAAGTGGTTCCAGTATAGACCACCCTAGTGGCTAAGAACGCTGGAAGCAACAAAAGTTGTGTCAGGTTTCTGTCGTTTTAGGTCATGTCATCTGCGTTTTGTAAATATAGTGTAGATGGAACATGGATTTGTTTACTACAGTGTAAGACAAAGACACGGGTCCATATTCTATGCTAGTAAGCCGGAAAGAAAGGTGTTTTCTGGTTTGACAGTGAGCTGTTTTCGTGGAACACGTAGGTTAAGCATTCTGTGCATGGTGGGATAATTTAGAAGTTTTTTCATATAAACCATTTCTGGTCAGCCCATCGCTGTTAATTTCTCAAAAGAATATAGTCGCTCCATTTTAAATGACCAGGACACTATGAGGCTGTGAGTTTTTATGAGTTCCAATACATCGTAGAGAACTGTGGCTATAATTTGCTAGGTAGTGACATTTTGCATCACAGTATTAAGGTTGGCTTTTAGCTAAATTTGTCGGGAAGTGGTCACAGAACTGTAAACCTATTGGCCCCCACCCTAGATCTCTTCTTCATTTGTGATCTCTCATTCATAAAGTGTTTATAAGTCTGTTCACATACTGTAAAATGAAAATATAATCACTATTCTCAGGTTGATGACCGTACTCTTTAAATCGGGCTATGATTTGTGATTTTCTTATCGGGATAATAGGGGAGATATAGTAAATTTCGAATATCTTCTTTGGTGCTAATGATAATAAATGGTATTAAATGTCCTAATAACGTCTTTGATTTCTTTATAATAATAAAATATTTGTCCAATCTGTCCCCCTATATACCCATAGTTTCTTCTAATCTGGTCATTCGTCCTGATGATGTAGTTAACTACCACTTTGTTATTCTTTTGCACTCATTGGATAGGCAAATCTCTAGTAATTTTCTCATGGTTTCCATAATTGTTATCTTAGTTCTTGACTTGTTGTAGTTCTGCTATCAGTACCGTCAATAAGTATTTAGGTATTTTATCCATCATTTAGTCTGAAAAAATGGAACTCTGGTACTTTCGATACTGTACATTTGTGTTCTGTTGCAGGGGTCATATTTCTAGATTGACGAGGTAAAAAAATTGAGCGCGCGGTGGCTAACTCTCTACCTTGAAATTCAATGCACTCGAATATTGACATCAAGGAACTGAGTGAGACCACTGCGCACACACACACACACACACACACACACACACTCATCACGTTACACACACACACAACACATAGAATAAATGCACGCACACGCACACAAAACATGTTTGTGTGAACTAAACTTTTGGCTCTATATGAATAATGACACATCTAAAAACTTTTTCTATAAAGTTTGATATTGAGACAGATTTGTGAAAATTCATTTAACTGTAGCTCTTAGGTTTTAACTCATTCACTGTCACGTATACAGACATTTTAATGTTAAAAATTTATTTGCTTTGTTATTCTACACAGGAAAACCCAAATCGAAAGCTATTATGCTGAGATGGAGGCTAGGATAGCCGAGACCACTGCATACATCAAATGCCTTTAAATGTAAGAAGATGTTCTGCTCTTGGCTTTTCCACCTATTCAGTTACAGAAAAGATGAGAAATAGATTAAATGATTTTGGGGAGAAGTATTGCAAAACGTGTTTGTGTGAACCAAACCTTGGCTCTATACAATACACACAGATCATATAAAACTTGAACTATATCCAAATATTAATGTCTGCATTCTGGTATAGAATATTAGGATATCATAGAAGGAATATTCACGTAAAATTACAACCCTATAATTGTGATTTGAGAACATGTTTAACTGCCCTATTACCTTATTGGTTTTATGGCCACTAATAACAAGTGCTAATTATAAAAAAATGCTAACACTGCATTAAGTTATAAATGGAACTATATTAGGGAGCGAGCATGATTAATTGTACAGAGGGGGACAATATTTCGGTATTGACGAGGTAAAAAAATTGAGCGCCCTCCCTAACTCTCTAAGTTAAAATTCAATGCACTCCGAATATGAACATCAAGAAACTGAGCCCCCTCCTACACACACTTACACACACACACACACACACACACACACACACACACACACACACACACACACACACACACTCACACACACACACACACACACACACACACACACATAAATAACACACACACTATTAATTATAAAGTTTGATATTGGACAGATTCAATGAAAACTGTTTAAATGTGTATTGCAATGAAGCATTCAGTGTCAATGATCAATGAATACATATTTAACAATCTATTTGCTTTGTTGACATTACAATACAGTTAAGTCCAAAAGCATGCATATTGCAGGAATGCATCAATTTGCGACAAAGGTGAGTCAAATATTACCACTCAGTTTGAGAATTGAGAGCCCTCCTCTTTGATTTTGAATTGAAATTGAGTGCCCCCCCCCCCACCAAAAAAACCACCCTCTGTACAATTAATGATGTTCGCTCCCTTAGTAGATGCATGGTAGAACAAAGAATAATCTGAAACATACAACCGGATTAATGTGGTGTACCATTTCTTTCCTGGATCACCAGTCACCAATACATCTCATCGTCTTTCACCAATCACTAGGAATAGTAATGAAATAGGTTGGATCAAATTTCACTCACTAGATAAACAGGCAATTGAGTTCAAGATTCTCCCCTGAATACAAATCGCCAACGCTAAATCCTATTGTTACTCTTCTCTCCACAGGAATCCATTGAACGGGTAATGCTGGACATAGAATTCTCAGGTTCCCTGGACTTTCCACACATCCTAGTGTTTCACAACAACAAACAGATCCTGATGGTTTTCCAAATCAACCAGTTCCTGGTGTTTCTCAGGCCACCATCGACCGATTACCAAGTTACCAGTACACAGCAGAAGAGGCTGCCAGAAAAAAGAAGACGCGTTCACGTGCTCAATATGTTTGGGTGCGGTGGAACCGGGACAAAAGGTGCGTGTGCTCACGTGCGAGCACAAGTTCCACGCACCGTGCGTGGACCAGTGGTTGCTAGGCAACAGGACGTGCCCGATGTGCCGCTCCGTGGTGCAGGAATGACCACAGACACTGGGGGATTTCACCACAGCCATGGAAACGGATTTGTTCTGGCTGGACATTTGTTGGGTCAAACTCACCGTCAAGGATGTGTGCTCAAAGTATTTTTTTAATTTATGGAGCTGACGGATTACATGTATGACATATTCATTAGTGATAGATTATTGTAGTCTTAGTTTGTAGTATTATACTTTAATATTCTCATGAAATGTGTATTTGCATTTGTTACTGCCATAAATTGTTTGTATTTTTTAAATAAAAAGAAACTAATTCTGTAATTTTTTTTTTTATAATATAAAGGTGCATGGTGTAAATATCCTTACTTTTCAACAAAGGTTGCATTATGACTCTAATGCCCTGTATTACAAAGAGAACATAAGTATAAGTACAGTGGAACGTGCCTCAGGTGGACAACTCCTTTATAAGGACGCCTCTCTTGTGCACACTTTTCACTTCTCTATCCACTGACAGTTAGACTTGGGCATTAGTCAAGTTAATTAATAATGTAAACTCTACAGAGCTTTTAAAACCGACAATACAGACATATAGAATCACACATTAACCACGATAATAAATGTATATGGATAAGTTATTTACAAAATGAACATTTACAGCTGACACGTCCTTCCCTCTTTCAAATAAATATAAAGCGTTGAAGCTGTTTTGTTTACTGGTCAGTATAAGACAATGGCTGACCAGATAACTTGGTATACCTGGACGTACGGGAAACATATGTAACAAATTGGTGTACATGTATGCTGATGTGATTTGTTGAACCACGTGGTATAGCATTTCATCTTCACAAAGATGTTATCGTCCAACAGTGAAATATGCTAGAAAAAAAGAACCTGGTAATCGCCAGCCGTGTGGTAAATTACACATACCGTCCACACCCTGGCAGGTACACTGCGATCGATATTTACCGTGTGGGGAAAAGATTTTAAAATACAAGATGTTCATGAAAATCGCCCTATCCTACTCATAACATTCAAAGTTTTACATATCTGTTTACAGGAATCTGTTCCATAGGCGTTTCAAAACATCTTGGAAAAATTTGAATAAAAACCTGCACTTACTTAGAAAGCTATGGGCATTTAACTACAAACACTTCTGTTCTCACTCGTGCATTGTCACATAACTCAGTTTCGGCGCGCTATCCCAATAAGCAAAATTTCCGACTTGTGTTTTTTAAAGATGGATTGTTCCCCGGATAAAATGTGACTATGTCCATCATTTTGGTCTTAATTGTCGTAAAATCGTACGTAGAACCTAATCACGACTGAAAATTTCTAAATTGGAAAACCTCCCCTCTGAATTCACGACCAAAGTGTTGATCACGTTTTTTCATTATTTGGAATGCTATGTTTTGCAAATGTCTGGATTTGCTTCCGTATTCATAATCCTTATTTTCTCCTTTTCATGATATATAATATAAAGGTTTAATCTAGTTTGATCCGGCGAACATCATGGTCACTAGAGGTTCGCCGTTTTTGAGATATTAACCAATGAAAACCGCCCAATTAATATAAATTATGGAGGGATAAGAAAATGACAACAGATAGTTTTTATTCAGAGTTTTTTCTCTTTCCAATGGTATGTATTTTATTAGTTTTACTTCTTCCTCCTATTTGTAAAATGAAAAAAGCAAGTGTAATGGTCGTAAAATCTTAAGCATCGCATGGCCGTCGTAGAGGCAGTTGACAAAAAACACCACGATACAGATATTGGATTATATCTCCGTTATCACTTGTCCTTTTATTGTATAATTTAGATGGAAATACCCTGCAGGAATATGCGATTTCATTCATATAAATAAGTTTAGGTAATTATTTTAATTTAATTGTTTATTTTGAGCATCAATCACTCGCAACGTCATATTTGACAGTCCGTGATCGGCGGGAACACCCATGACGATGTTTGCTCAATAATGTAACAAAAACCACTGAATTGTTTGTTTTAGGATGGTAAGAATAAAAAACACAATACATTTTTCTCTAACATACAATATTTTTACACAAATTGATACAATAGTCAAAACACAGCAATAATTTTAAAAACCCATCTTAAATTTTGTGAGTACGCAGCTGCACCTTTTTACCTGTTTTTGCAACGAGAAACGTCGCACTTTGTAGCAGGTTGAATTGGTAAATGTGTCCAGACAAAGAAAATGTTAATAACTCTGTCAATTCTTGTCGGATTTTGGTGATCTTTTTTAATGATTCCCATTAGACGATGATGTTTTTCAAATTTCAATTTTTTTAGACATTTTTTCAATTTTATCCCCAGTGTCTCTGGATCATGGTGGTCAGTGTTTGGTCAATTTGCCTTCACGGTATTGAGGGTGGCATAGAGACGACAAGCCATATATTAACTAGCATAGAGCGGAGATAACTACATTTTTGGTAATAGTTCAATGCCATTGCATCGCTCAAATAATAAACGTTATTCTTTTTCATTCTTTATTCTTTATTCTTCAGCATAACTTTACGGGCTGGGCTATAAAAAACCCCGGTTCACCGAGAGTTCAGTGTACAGTGGACACCGGCTACTGTGTTACCAGGACCACTCACGCCCTGTCACGTGATGGACGCTTGCCTGGGAAGATAGGACGATTTTGACAGAAATCAAAATGAGTAGATTCACATGGTAGCAATAAGTAATAATTACAGAGCGGGTGTGCACTAAATCAAAAATTGAACCATAACGTTCTCTCAGCACATTTGGGATTCAGAACCAGTTTCAGCTGGTTTATTTGTTCATTATAAGATGCGAGCCGAGGCGGAACTACGAGAAAATAGACCTCAATCATGCAACTCTTGTGCTCACTTTTCACTTCTCTGTCTACATGATGCAGGTTACACTGACATAAAGTTCACCACTGAAGGAGAGGAAAATGGTGAGCTTGCCTTTTCGATACGTTAACATCAAAGATCTGACCGTAGTCTCAAACTCAAGATCTACCGTAAGCCGGACACACTGACCATCTCCAGTTTGACACCCCTTAGAGCACAAACTCAGTGTAGTACGCTCCATCACCGAGCCAAGACCGTGTTACTGAAGAGATGGATCGAGTAGCGGAAATAAAACATGTGAATGAGGCATTATTAAAAATGTGGATATCCATCCTGGGCGATCAAAAAAAGAGGATCTGTGTTTAGAGACAAGGAAGAATCAGGAAAGAAGAAGGACCGGACGGACGAGACAAAAGAAGACGATGGTGGGAATACCATATGTGAAGGACTTGTTCGGGAGGCGGTGAGAAAGATCATGAGTGGTTATGGATGTAGTGCCTACTTCAAACCGGTGAATACTCAGACAGTTACTGGTAGCACCCAAAGGATCCAGCCAAGAAAGAAGACGTTTGTGGTGTGGTTTACCAAATTAACTGTATGTGGTGGATCAGGCTCTGACGGATGTAGTAGTCTTCTATGTCTTGTGAAACATCAAAGACCCTTAAGACTAGATTCGACCAGCATAGACGCCCCAGCAGCACCTCCTCACATCGAAACAGCAACCAGATAAGAAAATATATCCCTGATACTAAAATAATAGATCGTGACATAACACTTTTTGGACAAAGATCAAATTCATCAGGCACCACCTACATTTTTTGTATTTGTATTTAGTGAGCTTCTAATAGAAGAGTTTACACAATTATTTAAGTTGTGAAACAGCAAATAAGAAAATATACATTTGGCACCAGTATGTCAATAAACATTAATTTGGATACAATGTGAAATCTAACATTACTACATTAAATATTTTACTTTTTACTTTGCAGGTCTTTTGTAGCATTATAATATGCATTAACCAAAGTATTTACATACTTTATAACAAAGTTGTATGTCACGTCCCATTCATTATTGTACTATGTACATAGAAACAATTAATCATAAATTTAGTTTTATCATCATTATTCATATAGAGTTTAGAGACAATTTAAGTGCTCTTGGGGCATGACTGAATGAGCTCATTCCATAACGGTGTTTTTTGATTGTAATAACCTTTCACATTGGAATAATGTATGTGCAAGAGAGTTGGATAATTGTGAATTGCACAAAACACATCTCTTTTGCCAAATCTATAAACATTGAGCAGGACATTGGATAACTGAACTAATTGCCTTTGCTTTAGTTTAGTGTGTGAAGCATTATACTTCACCAACAATTAATAAAGTTTTGGTGATGAGTTGACATCCAACCACAAGTGACTTAAACGTTAATTTGGTGATCTTCAGTGGGTTTTGTCCAATGTCTACACACTTTATCATGAACAATTCTTTCCATTGGAGTATCGTCATATTTTCCATAGAAGGTTGCATTTATTATATGAAAGTTAGTAAACCATATTTCATACTGGTAGAAAACATTGTTGACATTGGGGCCATGGTTCAAAAGTATTATTTTTAACAAACCAAGCCAATACATAAGAACGGGGGCCGTCACCTGCCCGCCAGCTGACCAACATCCTACCAGCCTTCTGCCGACGACGTCACACCATGATCACGACGATTAGGCAGTTGGCAGGACTGAAGATGGACTGAAGGTCCAAGACTATCAATGAGCTTATAAAACTAGCACAAAAGGATAGTTGTAGACTGTATATAATGACAAGGGAAATGAGAAGTGAACACTTCCTTAAGCCTGACATGTCCACATGGACAGGTCCCACTGTATGCAGGTTATACCACATTACGTAATCGCCTCGTTAACTACTTCAACTGTTGGACCTTGGGTTTGAGCAATAGTTGGCTTTTTGGCTAGGGCGAATGAGGAGGAATCCATTGAATTTCACAACTTTATTAGTCCTTTAAAACGTTAGTGTTCGCTACCTTATATTTAACCATTTGTCCAGAATCAGGTATGCGAGATATATAAACACTTAAACTAAGAAATAATACAGCGGAACTATTGCAAGGAGAGGTACACACTGACGGCTACGAGGCTCTCAATAGAAGTCTGACCAGCACAGCCAGAGTGTTCGAGAGCCCGGTAGTCGTAATGAGTGAGCGCTCGCTGGCTTTTTTATGCTAGCGTGCAGCCCGCTAGGTGGCGGCTGAGGCGGCCTCCGCGGCCCGAGTTGGCTAACCGCGGCAGTCGGCCACGGGGAGTGACCCTTATTTGTATTCTAGGGGACACGCCGAGAGGTGAGTCATGTCCAGGGACCTGTGCTAAGTTGGGCACACGCGTATACGACACCATGATAGTGTGTGATGCAATGATGGAGGACATAGAACAAAAAAAGGCAATTGAAACAGCGCCTCACAATCCCCCACTGGTGGTACCGATACGTGGATGACACTCACACAGAAGCTAGACTCTGAGTATGCCCAGGAATTCACGGACCATCTAAACACACTGGACCATGACATCAAGTTCACCACTGAAGGAGAGGAAAATGGTGAGCTTGCCTTTCTGGATACACGTCAACATCAAAGAAAGATGATGGTAGTCTCAAACTCAAGATCTACCGTAAGCCGACACACAATGACCAATAGCTCCAGTTTGACTCTAACCACCCTTTAGAGCTCAATCTCAGTGTAGTACGCACTCTCCATCACTGAGCCAAGACCGTTGTTACTGAAGAGATGGATCAAGAAGCAGAAATAAAACATGTGAATGAGGCATTATCAAAATGTGGATATCCATCCTGGGCGATCAAAAGAGGATCTGTGTTGAGAGACAAGGAAGAAGCAGGAAAGAAGAAGGACCGGACGGACGAGACAAAGAAGATGATGGGGGAATACCATATGTGAAGGACTTATCAAAGGCGGTGAGAAGGATCATGAGTGGTTATGGATGTAGTGCCTACTTCAAACCGGTGAATACTCTCAGACAGTTACTGGTAGCACCAAAGGATCTAGCCAAGAAAGAAGACGTTTGTGGTGTGGTTTACCAGATTAACTGTGGTGGATCAGGCTCTGAAGACCAGCATAGACGCCCCAGCAGCACCTCCTCACACGTATCCTTACACCTACACCAACCAGACAGAGAGAGCCATCATATATCCCTGGATAACATCAAGATAATAGATCGTGACCAGAACGCTTTTGAAAGAAAGATCAGGAGGCCATTCACATCAGGCGCCTCAAGCCTGACCTAAATAAGAACGTGGAGGCCGCCGACCTGCCAGCCATCTACACCAACATCCTACCAGACTCTGCCCTCGCCGTCACACCACGATCACGTGACGATTAGGCAGTTGGCAGACTGAAGAAGGACCGGGAAGGTCCAAAAGGCTATCAATGTGAGCTTATAACAAGCAAGACCTAACGATGTCTGGACCTGCGTCGCGTGTAACAGGAATTCCTATGAATATGCACATCTACATATGAAGTTCTTGTTATAAACCAAGTTTCATTGCTCTATATTGTTTAGTTTGAGAGGAGTAGTAGAAACAAGCTATTAGTATAGGAGGCAACAAATTCCTCAGTTCAAAGTCTGACAGAGGCATAACTGCTATAAAAATTGTAGAATATAATATCCCTGCTAATAAGAAGCACAAATATTTCTAAATTCAAAGAGGCATAACTACCAGAGATAGATAAATGCATATGTTAGCTACTCACTGCTATTATATTGATATTAGAATTTATACATAATGTTCTCATGTTCAACAGGACAGTCATTCAGGGAAGCACATTTAGTGTTTAAAATATAAGACCACTTCTCTTTAGTTGATAGCAGTATCATGGGCAGGAGGACTTTATGACCAAGTTTTTTAATTATTTCTCAATGTTATTATGGGAAAGGTAACCCCCAAACTCCGCGTTTTTTATTTCATAAGGCTGAGGGGCTACCCACCGGACGCCCCCCAGGCACCCTCAACTAAACCCTACTCCGGAGTTACATGTTTATGTTGGGACGCCCAGGTTAGGAGTAGCAGAGACAAGCTTTTGGACAAGCTATTAGTATAAGGTGCACACAATTTCTAATTTCAAAGAGGCGTAACTCCCATAAAAATTTAGAACCAAAATTCCCTGTCAATATGCATATCTACGTATGATGTTCTTGCTATATACCAAGTTTCATTGCTGTATGTTGAGTCGTTTAGTAGGAGTATAGCGATGACAAGCTTTTTACTACGGACGGACGGACGGAGTGAGGTGGGTTCCCTAGACCTGCTCTGCCGCTGGCTTAATGCAGGTAAAAACTAGCACAAAAGGATAGTTGTAGACTGCATATATAATGTAAAAAACTTGTGCAGATGAGTATTCAATATATATTTATATGTGTGCGATAATGTTTTGTATTTGTACCGCTGTATACGACTGTAACATTTTTTGAAGAGAAAAAACAAAAAACGCAAAGATGTTCTTATCACCATTCTCTGGGGTTTAGTATAGAGAATACACCGTGATGGTTCCCCACCCAAACCCTCGCCTAAAAATCGATTCCACTCCCCAGGACGACTCTAGAGGGTTATTATAGCTTAAAAGATCCAATTTTCGGGGGACTCGTTTTGGACACGCACCCGATATAAACATGTTCATTTCTGAGATGTGATCAGAACCATCATGGGTTTAGTAGCGATCTATAATAATCTCCGACGCCTTTCATTTCACTTCACCCAGTGAAAAATGGGTTGCTATTGACCATGATGTTTGAAACGAAAGCGTCCATTTTCGTCTGCAAAGATGACTCGAAATTGGTAAGAAATATTAAGATATCCTGCTAGGTGGGCGACCCAAAGTCGTCCATTTTAGAGGAGGGGTGTGGGTAAAACGGGTCAGTTACTCGATTTTTTCGGGTCGGTTAAAGGAAATGGGTGGGATGGTTGTTTAGTATTAACAAGCAAACAAACGCTACTACATTTTCTTTTTTATTGTTCAACACATACATAAATATATACAGACGAGTCATCTAATTGCCTACTACATTTTTTACAGTTACATTTATTGGTGTGCAACATATATACACTACTCTATACAGCTAAATCTAGTAGATTTTCTTTAAATTGCACGCGACTACTCTATACAAAAGACAGCTAAATCTAGTGTATTTTTTTATTTAATGTGCGGAGATATATATATATACAACAGACAGCTAAATCTAGCAATATTTTTCATCCTATTTAACGGCACAGTGATATATATATATATATATATATATATATATATATATATATATATATATATATATATTATATATGATGAGTGCAATAAGCATAAACATTAATGTACCAAATAAACAAATCCAAAATGGACTAGATCTTGTTCAATCAATTAATTATATATATATATATATATATATATATATATTTCAAAAGACAGCTGATTGTGCTTTGAATGTTTAATCAACGAAGTCCTCCAATCCTCCTCAGCAGTAGCTGTAGGGCTGAGCGAATGGCGCGCTGTCGGGGACAACTTCATCATCACCTTGCTCGACCTTCCTGAGCACGGGAATGATCCATTTCAG